>JAUZSX010048966.1:0-20057 GCA_034780655.1 Idiosepius hallami
AAACAAAATACCATTCTGGCATTAAATGACCCCAAAAGTGGTTGATATGCCGTTAAATCCCAAATCAAATCAAATCCATTTAATAAAAACAAACTCATTTTGCTCTGTAGACACTTAAGTTTTATTTAAATCTTTTTGCAAACATTATTAAGTTTTATAAGGTTTTGATTTGATAAAATAAATAATTCACTTTGCTTTTATGTTTAATTTGATAAAATATGCAAATTAATTCTCCTCTTAGTTCTAATGTTGACTTTTGATTTAATAAAATATACAAATCTTCAACCAAGAAAAAAGTTCAATCAAAAGTTATGAAGGGTGTATAAGTTTTGACTATTGTGTATAAGAAGTGGCTGCCATAGCATTAATTTGTGAATGTTAACGAGCCCCATCTGCCCGAGGCAGCTCAGGTGAGTGTAATGGTTTTGACTTGGATTTGAACTCTTGTAACACAATTTCATAGCCCAAGCTTTTACCAATGCTCCACCGTCGCTAACCTACCAAACAGTGTTAGATATGAGCAACAACAATAATTTTGGTAGAATCAGTATTAGCATATCCAAGACAATGGGGGAATCTTTCTTTAGGGGCTCTGAATATACTTTGAAATGGGTCACGGTGTATAATGAATGATAAGAAGCCTGTAAGTGAATAGTTTTTGGTACTTACAAGTTTTCTTCCACAACAAGGCCCACTTCTTGAATTCGGGGGCGTCCTCTTTCTTCTTCTGGTTGGGTGGGGATTTCTCAGTTCACCTACCCAATGGGTATTCTTACCTTGTGTCAATCATACTCTCGGTTCTCCATTCATTTCCTGCATTAGCCGGGTTGCCTGTCGTTTACCTCAGGGGCTTCTTTCTTTCCTACCCAGTTCCATATTTCCTTGAGTCTGAATCACCGATCTTTTACAAAAGACGGAGGCAGGAAAATTTAGGTGATCATCTTTATTGACTTGCAAGTAAACTGCACCTGAGTGGCTTCTTGCTGATGTGGCACTTTCTCTCTTCTACTCTTTATGACATCATCTTTAGGACTCACACGATCACTCCCGAATGCTTACAAAAACCCAACACTTACCCTTCTATCTCCCACCCCCAATAATGTTACATTACCCAAAACACATATCATGTATAACTTCATTCATTTATTATATACACCTTATAATATTGCATGGTTTTTTGTAACAATATGCACTTGATTTTTATAATCCAATTACTAGTACCACTATGCTATGAATTTTGTTTATTGAAATTCTTGTCTTGAATAAAAAAAAAAAAAAAAAAAAAATTTTCTTTTATAATATCAGGATTTTTTTTTTTTTAATCAAATTTTATTATTTTCTTTTTCCAGTGGATGGTACATGTGTGCTGTACAAGACTAAAAATTTAAATGCAGTGGAGATATTAAAACATTTCTCCAGCCTTTGTGAAGCAAAAGATGTCAAGGAAGAAACAACACTTGTTTTAACCAAATCAGAAAAGAAAAAGCGAAAATAGTTTCATTTTATTCACCCCACAGTTATGGAAAGACTCCATAAGATACAAGTTTTTCCTTCTCATAGAAGCAGACAAAGAAGTCTGAAAAGTTGATCTTTTAATGACTGCCTGAATTTTTTAGATTAGGTTTGATTATTATTTGAATTATTTGGACAGATATTCTCATCTTTATTTTATTCAAAGTGTATATTGCTTGTGTAAATATTTGAGGATATATACCTGGTCAAGCACTAAACCCGTTAGGCTTAAGGCTTGTTTTACATACTCATTTTTGTGATCAGTGTTGTCCTTCACCTAATTGAGTTACTCTCCTTGAGTTGACGAGTATCATCCGCCCAAGACAGCAGAGAGGGAATGTGATGGTTTTGACTAGATTTGAACTTGTATAATACAGTTTCAGAGTCCAAGCTTTTACCACTTCCCACCGTCTCTGCAAATCTTTCTATATGCATGTGTGGTCAAGCAACAAGAAAAAAATTCATTTTGTCAATTTGAAAATGATAAAGCACATGCGTCCCTTCTTAGGACAAGGCTGATGGGACTGAGATTTGTTTGGATATACAGTGATACCTTGGTTCTTTAACTTAATCGATTTAGAAACCTTGTTCAAAATCTGAATCTATTTAAACTATAAGGAATAACAGAAACAGTTTTAATCAGTTCTAAGCAAGTCCCAAACTCCATTTCTTTATCATGAAACATGTCTATAATTTTGGTATATATTATTATCAAATAAATAAACATCAACATTATAAGTAAAAATCATTTTTTCTCATCATGTGTCTCATTACATATTTTACCTGTTTTTACCACCTGTACCAATAGGAAATCTGAATTTCCAAAACCAATGCAAAACTGTCTTTTGTTTTGTTTTCTTTTTTCTTTTAATGTTTAAATACTGATTTCTGAGAATCAGGACATTCAAAAACCAAAGTCCCACTGTTGAAAGAGAAGTGAGAAAAAACACCAGTCAAATTTTTTTTTTTTTAGTTGATTACAACATCTTGTTTGTTAATGAATTCCTAAGCAGTGGATAATAGATTATTCAGATTAGTGCTTTATTTTGCTGGGCTAAATTGTCACAATTGTTGTCTTCATTTTGGTTTTTGGTTTGTCCATTATCTGATTTGGTAGGATATGACATCTTTGAATTCATTTTTGCAGTTCTCTCCCAAGTTAAATTGTCTATTAGAAATAAAGTTTCTCATGAAGAGGTAAGCTTGATGGTAACATCATTCTGTGAGTGATGTTTATCCCCCCAACCCTCACAAATTTTCTCAATTCATGATCTGGTCTAATAGGTAGTGGGTAATTTCAGAGTTAAGCCTGGTGATACTTCATGTCTCAGCATGTTTAAATAAAGATGAGAATAAAGTGTTGGATTATTTTTTTATTAATTTTTTTGGATGGGTTTTGTAGACCAACATTTTTGTAAATAAAAAAAAAAATGGAAAAAGAAAATTTAGTTTTTTTAATTATTTCTTCTATTTTTCAAAAACTTTTTATTTGTAAATTCATGTGGAGTTCTAATCGCATTAATTTAATTTCCATACAAATCCAGAATATTAACCCTTAAGAAAGGTATGCATTTAGCTAGTGCATCTGGTGTTAATCAAAAACAATGTATTAACTGAATAATATTTATTAATAATTACTTCTAAACATTGAACGAGCTACAAAGACAGGAGTCATACCATTAAAACAAGCAAACTTGGGCAGCAAGGGTGGAACATTGGTAGAAGCTTCAACTCTGGAATCGTATTTCGAAAGTTCAACTCCTAGTCAAAACCATAGCATTCACCTTTAGCTGCCTCGGATGGATGGGGCTCAATAACTCAGAAGAGCAAGTTATCTAGGTGAAGGGCAACACTGAATGCAATAAGCTCAAGTATATAGAGCCCGTAAAAATGGCCTTGTGTCTAACTTTGGTTGGTGCTCAACCAAGTAAATATGATACCATTAAAACAAATGACCTTTTGTGCTCCAGAATTTATTTTTCTGATGTAATGAGTAATGGAAATTGCATTGTTATGACAAATAAACTCCTGGATTCATGACCTGAAAGTTTCATCTCTGCTGCAAATATTGACAATATGAAAGATGTTAAAATGATTTATACGATCAAGTCGTATTGGAGACACTGGTTCCTGTCAGATCACTGAAGTTGAGCAACATTGAGCCTAGTCAGTAATTAGATGGGTGCCCATTTAAGATAACAAGTGTTTACAGTTAAATATCTTATTCCTTCGACACGACCTGGCCACACGCAGTGCTCGTAAACAAGAAATTCGAAACTGGATGTAGAATCCAATCAAACTCGACGATCTGACTTTTATATTTTTATAGATATAACATTATTCCTAAGATATTTAAGGCTGCATCTTTTTTTTTGTAAGAATTACAGAAAACCAATTTATTAGTTGACAAATATTTTTTTAGTATTATCAAACAAAATAAGAAAATGCATATCAGATACCAACCGAATGAACCAATTTAGAGTTTAGTTTTAATTAACTGTTAATATTAATCAGTGCAGGATGAATGTCCAAGATTATACGTCATTTGGGGCTTCTGTAACTGGAGAACTTTGGTTTCTATTTATAAATACTGGCTAGGATGTTTCATATTGAAATTGTGGCGCTTTTGCAGAACAAACAAATGAAGAAATTGTCCGGAATGTTTTGTTTTTTTTGGTCGGGGACCGATTATAAGACACCACCGGTTGTATGACAGCAATTTGATTGGCTAGGATTTAGGGTTAGAGTTTAGAGGTTAAGATTTCATTAGCCAATCAAATTGCTGTCTTACAACCAGTGCTGTTTTATAACCGGTTCCTGACCAAAAAAAAATATTCCAGCCAATTTCTCCATTTGCTTGTTCTGCAAAGGCACCGAAATAATGGCTATAAATTCATGAAATAAAAAAGCAAACACAGTATGATGCGGTCAGTACATTTATTTGGAAAAAAATCCATTTTTTCTTATTGAAATGCACTAAGAGATCAAGGCTTGGATGACTGACAAAAAAACAGGGATGTTAAAAATAACCTATTTAAAAAAATAATGTAATATGTTTTTAGAAGAAGCAAGTCCTTCTCTCTTAGCCACCCACCCAACAAACACAGTAGAAAAACATTTACTTATCTCAACAATTGGAACTTTTCAGAATTAATTATTTCAGATTAAATATTCCAGGTTTCCTAGGACGCCACTCACAGCCAATACCAAAAAAAAAAAAAAAAAAATAGAAAAAAGATTTTTAAAAATAGTTTTATTCCCTTTCTTGCATATTGATAGGGCCTCCAAACCCTATATTGTGATTACCACTGCCAGACAAGATTTTATTCTACATGTCAATTTTTTTTACCTTTGGACCCTGATTTAGCAAAACTACCAATTAGTCAATCAGAGCCAATCTATAAGAGGACCATTCATTCATTCATTAACCATTACACCGAGTGGTGCGTTGGGCAGCAAATTTGTTTTTTGGGTGTTTTTTTTTTGCTTTTTCCGTAGCATACTTGTTTTACGAGAAAGAGTCACTAACGCTATGCTCAACCCCCAACCTGGAGGAACTTTTGTAATCAGTCTTGCCCTTCACCTAGATGAGTTACTCTCCCAAGTTAATGGGCCAATATTTCAGCCCTTTAGGGTTCAAAGAATTATGACCATTTTCAGCGGTCTTCATTAGACAAAATTGCTACATAGGGTTAGTTAGACAAATGAAAATGGTCAGTTAATAAATTAGTTAAGTAAAAATGAAGTCCTATCTTCCCTCAAGCTATAGGTTAAATAGTAGAAGTCCACAACGGCGGATATAATAGATGATGTCCACAGTGACACAACGGCACTAAAGGCAGTGAAGGCTGCAAGAGGATGGCCTCCAGTCGTCATCGTTCTTTCCATGCCATTGGAACCAGGTTCTCCTCTGCCAAGGGACTGTGTGGTGACTGCAGGTGCATCAGTCTCCCAACATTAAAAAGACATTACGCATAGGTGTCCTCCTGAAAGGGTCCACAGGACCCAAAGACGGAGGACAGTCATACTCGATCACAAGTGACCACCAACAATAATGATAATAATAATAAGTAACAATATACATGGATTGTTTCCTGCTTCTTTTAACTTGCTTGCTGTTCATCTGTCGACAAGAATGAATGAACAGAGTGGATGAAAGACCTGATAAGTAGAGATGATGAACTCATATGGTAATAGACAATACAATGAGGCTCCTATACATGTGAGGTGCCAAACTCTCAAGTTTAATTATAAGAACCATGATTTTGTACATTCCAGAATTAAAATGCACAGAGAAAATTATCACTATACAAAGCAGGAAATTTGAAATTTGGTTAACAAAAACAAGCAAAAAAAGACTAATACCATGTGATAACTTCAACATTCATAAAAAATTTTAGATACCATATTGTAGCATAATGGCTGGTGCATTATTTTTATGTGAACCGTGCAGGGGGCTCCTAGTAGTAGCCTTATGCCAAACTAAGCTAATTTTCAAAGTATGAATTTTCAAATATGAATTTTAGAAGTACCCACACACAACTGGCATAATGAATTTTAAATAGAAATATTGGTCTTTTACCATAAAAGAATAATGTATATATATGTAATTATAATATAAATAAAAATATTGTGCATATGAAACAATTTTTTTGTGAAAGGCAAGATATAGGGTCCACATATAATCAAACACTGCATATATGTTGTCTAAGATCTTTTTTAAAATATAACTATTAATAAATATGTATTATGTGATATAGTGTCAAGATGAAAACAAATCTGAAAAGATGCTTCAGGACATCAGAATACAATTAAAGCAAATATGAAGCAGAATCTAAAATTATCCACACTAAATACTATAAATGTTATAGTGACAATGTAGATAGGGTTTTTTTTTATTCACATTTGTAAATACTGGTTCCTGGGATGAGTTCAAGCAAAATCTGCCAGTTTTATTTCTGTTAAAACTGCAGTTTAGTCCCATGCCAAGTAGGCATACAGCACAAATATGAAGTTGATTTCATTGGTGGGTTTTCGTTTAATAGCATATCAACCTTTTTGGTAATTTAAAGCTGAGAACAATCATTTCTTTGCCAATAGTTTGTTAGAACAGTTGTTGCACTGTTTAACCCATGGCTGAAGAGATTAAAAAGACTTATACCATTGTAAATGCTATTAGTCTGAGAATAAATGCAATAAAGTGGCTGAGGTTTGATCAAAGTTTAAGTACATAATTACCGCGATATTGTACAACAGGGGACTTTCCGAGTATTGATCAGAAATGAAATATGGCCATAATCTAGCAAGATGAATTTTAATTGGTGTGTGGAGCCATTTTCATAAAACAGCAAAAAAGAAAAGTCCTAATTGCAAATGTCAATTTGTAGCATGTAATTGACCAAGGCAAAAAATAAAGAATAGTTATACAATCAGAAAATATTTAATATTTTTTGTAGTAAATGTTTAAGAAATTATTTAAATGAATCTTTGAGATGAGATTTAATAATGTTTATCGAATAATCAGACTGTTGTCTTGCTTATTTTTATCTTAAAATTTCAGCTGAGGAACACTTGAATCCATTATTTACCTACATGTTTCTCATTCAGTTAATCCTGACTCATAAGGAGTATTAAGTCTTGAAACCTATTCTTAATAATAATTGCCTTTAGATGGGATTGAAACCCTCACCTTTAGATAATGCTCACTGTTTCCCAATTGAAATTTTGTTTTCTAAATCTTTAAAGACAATCTGTTTTCAAATCTTTCCTCACACCAAAATTAAAAGCTTTTATTTTTGAAAAGGCAACACAATGCTACAGTGTTTTAGTGGACACATATCTGGGTCTTCATTTTCATAAGCCATCAGTCTACATTAGCATCCAACAACAACAGACAATTTCGCAACACTGTTGGTTGATTCCAAACCAATTATGGCATGGTTTTTCAGCTCATTATTTCTTCCATTTGACCAAGACATAAATTTCAATTGTGTACACTAAACTCTGTCTTGTTCCCAATACTGAATTCATATTTGAGGGATTAATTACCTATAAACCTATTTATTGGAATATTACCTGGCATATTTAATGATAAAGGCGTCCAGGAATTGGAATCTTAACCACATTTTTTAATGTCGTTCATAATTGTGGGCAGATAAAAAAAATAAATAAATAAAGGTTGGTGTCATGTGATAGAAATCACCATTGTGCGTCTTAAAACTCCCTTCCACCCATGCAGCCCTAATCAAAAAAAAAAAAGAAAATCAGTTTGAATTCCAGTGCTTTTCCACAATTAGCATTGTCAATATCAACAGTAATATTCAAATTTCATTTTCTGCAGGAATAAAAAAAAAAAAAAAAAAAAAAGTCATAGAACTCTGAAGTCAAACTCCAAAATCAAAAACTCTTTTGATAACAATTAATAATAATAATAATAATAATTATTATAATTAGCACTTTTTTTTGGGGGGGGGGTTAAACATTTTCAAGTTTATATATTCTATTTTTAGTAAATAAGTCAATAATTTTTTTCGGGGGGGGGGGGGGATTTATAAAATGGGTTTTAATTATTTTCATTATTTAAATAATTCATAAAATTTATATCTCTATTGTTATACTAGCATGATGGTTCCATAATAAATGTTAAAGAATAATTATAAAAAAAACATAATAAATTTGTATTATGAAATAAAGATAATACGAATAATATTTGAACAGCCAAATAATAAAAATTAAATCTAATGTTTCCAGTGCATGACAGGAGACATAAAAAAATAAAAATGAAATATCAGTCATTATTATGAGATTCAGAATATTTCAAAGAGCAAATTGGCTGAATCATTATAAAAATATGAAGATGAGGATAAAAGTCTTATTAATTCAAATAATGACTATATATTTCGGTTTAAGTACTGTAAGCCAATAAATGATTGGGCTTTCATGGTATATCAACCCTGAGGGTCATTTAATGCCAGAGCATTTTTTTTTAAATTCTCGCAAGTTTGTGTGATGCATAACATTTTTTTAGAACTTTACTTCATGGATATATAGAGAATAAGAAACCATATAAAAAAAGAAATTGTTTAATTGTTGGGTTTTCAGATCAGTATTTCCATTTGGTTTGTTTTTAATGTCTACTTTTCTTTTAAAAAAACGTATTTTGTAGACAAATCATTTGAAAAACAGTAACCTTACTATTTAACATGTAGCAAAGGAGATGAGGAATTATTTAAACCAGGTTGAACTTAAGTTTGATTATTATTTATGTTTTAAGAGTTTAATTTTTTAGAACAATGCAATGAGCTTAACAAAAACAATTTATTTAGTGAGTAAATGAGCTAATGACCCAATGATGAGAAAGGAGGTTTTTTTTTCCAATAAATACAACATTACTAACAAAAATATATTTAGTTAAATCAGAAGTTATGTTAACTATGTATATACAGTTCTTAACACATTATTGTTGAAATGTTTGTTCATATCTAATAAATATGTATTATAAAAACATTAATTGAAAATGTGTTAAGAGGCCAATGCACTCAAATTTGAAAGTTTACTGATAAAAAAAAAATGGACTAATTTTTTTTTAATGAATTTTTAATTCTTTGAGGTGTCATAATTTGTTTATCCATTTTTTGGACTGTTGTTCTCATCTTTATAAAAATGAATACAACTGTCAGAAAATAATTTTTTATCTATAAATAATTATATAGATTGTTTTCATTTTATTGCATATCAACCTTTTGATGCTGAGAATAATTTTTGGATAAATGTTTTTAAACCATCCCATTGTTAGAATAATGAGTTGCACTATTTAATCCATTGCTGGAGGGAATAAGGGGATTCATATCTTTTCCAAGAGTATTACATGAAGTAAAAGTAATAGTATTTCAAATCTTTGAATCATTTCACACTATTAGTTTTCTTGTATTGTTTTAAGTTTTAAGCTTTGTTTTCTGTAGAAGTTTGAATGAGTTTATTTCTTTTACATAATTTGATATTATTATGGGTGAAATATTTTTAAATCAAATTTTTATATTTGTTTTTTGGTTGTATTTGGATCATATCTTCTTATTCTATTAGCATATGCTTAGTAAGTTTGAGTAAGTTTATTTCATTTAGGTAATTTAATATTATTCATTTTTTAACATAGGGTTGGGAAGAAATAACAACTGTTTTTGAAATTGCTCTCTACTATATATATAGTTGCTGTGTAAGCGGTGTATAGACTTCATTTGTAAATTTATCTAAGAACCTTACATGAATTAAAAGATATCCATAAACTGGTTCTGTATAAAAATTATAAGGCAATGATTAGTTGTTTTTTTTTTAATAAAGACATTTAATTTCTGACATGATATTTCAAGATTTTAAGTCTAGAATTTTGGAAATGAACCACCACAATATAAAAATAGAGTGCATTCAGGAAGTGACTATGCATCTTTTAATACAAATTTCTATGAAATTGAACACTGATATCTATTCAGTCTTTTCAAGTAAAAATTTCTATGAAATTCAACAATATTTTCGAACAAACTCTGGTTAAAATGGATTAAGTTGAATCCAGTTTGAAATTATGATTGCACAGCAACTTTCTGATTATTAACAAGAGCATTATTTCAAAACAACTTTGTTATCAAAACAGTTTTTAAGAGTTTATGATTACTAGAACCTCAATGATATAAAATTGGGATCTATTTTCACTGTTTCAACAGCACCACTATCTTGTAAAAGCAACAATTTCAGGGGGGGGGCTTTTTTTTTAACCATAAAAAGAAAAAAAAAAAATACATTGAAAGAAATTAAGTTGGCTTAATTAGCTCGTATTCTGTAAGTTTCTGAAGGGCAGCTTCAGCACATTCTTTAATCGCTTTTTTCTCAGGTTCATCAAATCTTGAGACAGCCATCAAAACCTCAAGGAGCTGCCCTTCAACTACCTTGGCCGCTATTTCTTTGTCAGCGGCAATCATATTCGTCACAATATAAATGCCACGATGCTGCATTTCCAAAGATTCGTTGACAGCCATTGTAAGAAGGAGGTCGACCCAATCATTCACCTAAAACAAAAAAGAATTCAATTAGAAAAAAAAAGAATATTTTCAATCTATCAATGTTGTATAGAAAGGCAGTAAGGTCGAGCATTGGTGAAAGCTCGGACTATCGAATCGTATTAAGCAAGTTCAAACTCCAGTCAAAATCAATGCATCTACCTTTACCAGCCTCGGGCAGATGGGGCTCATTAACTTGGGAGAGTACCTTATCTAGGTGAAAGGCAACACTGATTTCAAAAGCCCACAAAAGATCCTCTAGATTGGAGGTTGAGCATAGAGCTAGCAACTCTTTCTCGTAAAACACGTATGCTACTGAAACAGCAAAAAAACAAATTTGCTGCCCAAGGCACCACTAGGTGTAATGGTTGATGGATTTTTATCTAAGGGCAGCAGACCAAATGCATCAAATTTAAAATTTGAATAATTAAGAGGCAAAATAGTTGATGAGGTTTCTATAAAATAATATCGAATTAAGATATGAGTAATGTCTTTTCTTTCTGGTAGGGATTTTTGGATTTCTTATTTTATAAAACTTATAATTTTGGTTGTTTCATTATTGATCAGAGAATGAGAAATAGACAAATCCCTCAGAGAACAGAATGGGGCCACCAGCTAGTGAGATGAAGTTTTAAACAGACACCCTTCCATGCCCTGACCTGCTGTATATATTCCTTTTGTGTCCACTGCTGTGTTACATATACATATCTTTAAAAATCTATTTTAGGATAAATGGCATCCTTAAAAATTTATTTTGAATGACAGAAAAGAGGATAGAAAAACTGTTACATATGGTCATATCCTTTTCCAAGTCCAAAAACTGATCAAGGGTTATTTTTAAGAACTTGGAAATTTGATTTTGTATATGAAAGATCAAGAGATAAGGAAAGCCTTATTAAGAAATACAGGATAAAAACAAACAAATTATTTTAATAGAAATAAAATAACTAACTGTAATGATTTTCTGGCAAACTATTAAACTGCCTGACAAAATAGCCAGCGCCCCAGCAGCTGCTTTGGCTGTGGGCAAGTCTTCATTGTCACAGAAGAGTAACATCATTTTCACTCTATCATTCTCTTTTTCAAAAAGCTTTTTGGCCTGCAAGGAAAAAAAAGGTGGTATTAGTACATTTTGATTGAATACTAAGATTTCTCTAAAATTATTTAACTGTAATATTAGAATTTATCAGTTGAGAATAAAACAAAATTAATGAATAAATAAAAATTAGCAACAAGTGATTTAATAAAATTTCCAATGTTGAAAAAAAAGAATGCAAATTAGCCAAAATATTAGGTTTAGGTAATTTGGCTTTAATGGAATATCAACTCCTGATGGGTTATTTTATGCCAAAAAAATGGATTTAAAAATATAAACAAGTAAAGAATATATGTAAAAATATCAGGATGGAGATTTATTCAGAAAAATACTAAATAGAAACTTTTATGTATCACCAACAAAATTGAATGCTTGTAGAAATACAATGAAAGTCAAATTATGTCATTTTCACAACGGATTTAGATTTTTATTGTTACTTTGAATCTTTAAAAAAAAAACTGTTGTTTGATTTGTTAATAAAGCCAACACATAAATTGCATGTTTTTAAAAACATAATTGAAAAAAACAATTATTTTGTTTCGACTTTTATTTTTCACTCAAATCTAAATTGAGGTCATGAATTAATTTTTAAGAGGATTTTATTCTTTGCAGATTGACATTCAATAAAAGCAAGTTTTTTTTTACAAAAAAGCAAAGACTTACATCTTCACACATGACCAGGTTACACATACATTCAGTAGCAGCTCTTCGAATCATTGCATGGTCTTCAAACATATAATGCTCAATATCATTAAAGCCATTTTCAGATACAATTCGCTTTCTGAAAGAAAAGAAAATCTCAGAAACCAAGTTTTCACAAAAAACATCAATTTAGAAAATTTAGTCAATCTAGTCATCAGCACACCTACACCCAGCATGAAAAGTATTACTTTACAGTAACAAGTCAGATTATTATAACAATCAAAAATAATGTGTATGAGTTTTCCTAGCATCAGTAGACACATTCCAGTCAACTCTTTATCAACCATTAATTTTATATTGTCAGAATAGTTCGAATGAATCATCTTGGCAAGGTTGTAGAGTGTCGGCAAGACAACATATATTTCTTGCTGCTGCTATACTCAACTGGCTGGCTTATATAGTCATCTCTCGCCTCTCCTGTAGGCGGGAGAGTCCACCTCTAAAGGGGTGTGATGACAAGACTCCTCCGGTCATGCATATCGGTGTCTTGGGTTTGTTTCCACCTCTACAAAGGTGACAAGTGACCAACCTTCCCATCAAATCATCTTCACCTGAAAGGCCAGCCTATCAACCAAAAAATTTCCCTTCTAAAATGCCTGATCAAAAAGCCTATTGTTGATAGCAACCATTACATTCTTTTGCATATTTTCCTTAGAAAAACTGAGGAAAATGGAATATCCTTTTATATCTGAAATTATTAAAAAATGAAAAAATATTTTTTAACAAATGAAATATATATTTTTAAAAAATACTGTTGACCTTTGCCCCCAGTATTACAAAAGAGATTTCTTATATTTCTTAATATGTCTTGAATAATATTTACAATAGCTTTGCATTTTTATTATCTATATTCCATACATTATCCTCCTTTTGTCAAAAACAAACATAAACATATTAAGTATAAAATAGCAACAATATGTCAAAATCTTTCTCAGCAAAAATTCAGTCATCCTACATAACAACTAGTTAGCAGAAATCTCTAAACTAAAAAATTAAATCTTTTTAATTTGTAATTATAACAGAAAAAAAAAGAATTTAATCAAACATACCGAACTGAATCACTAACTGAAGCCAAATTAGTCAGGCCCATCAAAGCTTCAAAATTTTGGAGTCCAGTTCTGTCAATATGGAGTAAGTGGATGAGTGGACGTACAATCTCATACATCTAAATAAACAATAAAAAAGAGAAACGTAAAAAATTTACATTTAATTTTACTGGAAAAATTTCTTTAGATAAAAACAAAGATCCCAAACTATTTTGTCATTTGAATAAAATAATAATATTTACCATTAAGATACATATAAGATCATTGTACAATTATCAATAAAATAATACAAATTAAGCAAAAGTAGACATTTCACTTTTAAGAACAGTCTTATGACTAACTATTGAAATGTGTCGCTTATATCAATTTTATACTTATTTTAATGAGGTAATAAAAAATACTAGAATAGAATTAACCGCTTATTTTAGAAAAAGAAAATACAAATTTAAGGCTTGTTTGGTTTTTGAGAAAGATATTCTTTTTGCAAAGGATACAAAATTCAAACACAGGTTGTAATCTTTATAGATATTCATTATCAATTAGATTCAAAATGTTTAATACTGAGGATGATTTTTGTCTAAAATACAAATAGCCCTTCAACCCAAAAAATTAATAAATATTTTCTTAAAGCAAAAAGGAAAGAAAATCAAAACAATTGTAGAAATGAAAAGGAATAATTTCAATTATTATAGAAAATAGAAAAAATATAACATTTTTTTTAATGAGAAAAAATTTTGTACTATCAAATATGTCCATAAAAATCATTTATTTTCAAAAATTTGAATTTTGTGGTTATGTAAGACACTTAAAACCTGAAATATTTTATGCATAGTCTGTTTGCATGAACATTATTCCAATTTCCAACCAAGTAGACAAAGTAATGTTCTTTATAAAAAAAATGGCTTCTTAGATCATTATCAAAAGAATATGTAATCAAAAATTCATATATTACTAAACAACTTTGGTAAAACTTTAAAGTTTTAGAGTCTAAAAAAAAATTTAAATAGTTAAATATCCATCTATGTTGTACGGTCAAATCACGTTAAAGACACCAATTCCAGCCAGATCCCCAAAGTTAAGCAACATAGAGCTTGTTTAATAGTAAGATGGGTGACTACTTAGAAATATCAGGTACTGTACTGGTCCTCCAGATTGAGAGTTAGAATAGAGTTAACAATCCAATTCTCTTAAAGAGAGGAAGTTACAGAAACCGCTATGACATCAGATGTTGTCGTAGCGGCCCTATGTTCCCCAGTGGAATTAAAAGGCTTAAACTAAACATAAACATCCTTGTATGGTCATTTTTGAAAGGAGAAAACTGAAATACAAAAAAAGGGAAAAAAAAAGATTTATTCACTCTTTGTCCAGGATAAGCAATATCAGGATTCATAGTCACAGCAATTTTAGCTAAACTGTGAGCAGCACATGTTTTTCCAACTTCAGAATTGTCTAAAAACAATGAACACAAGGCCTGAAAAGAATGAAAAAAAAAAGATGAAAAAATAAACCAAGAACCTAATAAAATCAATATGAGCATTACTATTTTTTTTAAATGGCATCAAAGCAATTTGAAACTCTAAAATAAAATAAAATATTGCAGTTATAGTTTTCTCCCTATCTAATTCAGAGATTCATTTTCTATTGGGTAAATTGTGTGAAGTTCATCAATTTATTTTTTCAAAGACACTATTAAGGTCTGTTTGTTGGTTTTGTGTTTCATGGCATATCAACCTTTTTAGGTCATTTTAACACTGAGAACAATTACTTTAAATAAACATTTTTATACACGCATTGTTTTTTTTAATAGCACACGTTGCATTATTTAATCCATAGCTGGAGGGAAGATTAGATGGGGATTCATACCTTTCCCAAGGGTATTAGATGGGGATTCATACCTTTCCCAAGGGTATTAGATGGGGATTCATACCTTTCCCAAATGTATTAGATGGGGATTCATACCTTTCCCAAATGTATTAGATGGGGATTCATACCTTTCCCAAATGTATTATTTTGTCAACGTAGACGGAACAACTAGGATTCAAACCCGCGTACTATGGTTCCGAAAGTCCGATTGTCTATCCACTGGGCCACATCGACCGCCCCCACTATTAAGGTTAAGAATATATACAATGTTTACATTACATAAGTGTTCCAAAAATATCTACAATCTAAAGACTGATGAAGCTGAATACTACTCAATTTTAATAAACAAATGAGGATAAGTATTTTCAGTGTGATTTAACTGTGATGCCTGTATCAATTGATACCAAGTTAACTAATTCAAAAAACATGACAGTATACAAACATATCAACTTTTGCTTCTATTTTTCTGTAGATAATGAATTATAGACTTTTTAATTAAATTTTATTTTCACTAGTTAATGTGAAGTCATTTCAGATCTAGATGTGATTTTTTTTTCAACTTGATATGAGATGGTGTACAATATGGTTTTATGTACAACGGTATTAGTGTATTTTTGCACATGTGAGTGTTCATATGCAGTTTGAAGCAACTATCGCTAGATATGGCACCCATGGGTGTTAAAATTCAGTATTACCGTACAATTATGAATTCATTTTGTTACTGGCTTTTATTTGTTACTTGTGTCATTAAGCTTGAACAAACAGGCTCTTAATGTGATAATTTTTTTATATAATTTTTTTACATTTCTTTTTCCATACCTGGTCGAGCACCAAACCAAGTTAGTCACAAAGTCAGTTTTATATGTTCATTACATCCTTGAACTTTTTTTTTAAATCAGTGCCAGCCTTCTCCTAGATGAGTTGCTCTCACTGAGTTGACGGGTCTCATCTACCCAAGTTTTTTTGGAATCAGTGTTATCCTAACAACTAGATGAGTTATTCTTCCAAGGCAGCGGAAAAGGAATACAATGGTTTTGCCTTGGACTTGAACTTGTATAATACGATTCCAGAGTCGATGCTTCTACCACTGTTCAAACTTCATTGCCTTTTTTTTCGATTGAGATTGACATCCAAGAAAGCATTCTATTTTTTTTTTAATAAGTAAATCTATAGAACTAAAAAACTTTTTATTCTACTTACTTTGGCCCCACCTCCTTGTACAATTAATCCCCGCAAGTCCTCTTCAGTAGACAAGGCAATAAATATTCTGAAAAGAATTTTACAATAAATGAAAACAAATGATCAGTGAAATTATGTAAATCTCTTAAAATCCCTGGTGTATTTATATAGCATAATATATCTATGATCATTGTTAATAGTTAAAGTGTTTGTTATCAGTGATAAAGGATGTGTAGTTTATTAGTGTAGAAACAGAGTCAATGGCATTTAGTGACTGCCAATTTTTCAACAGTGTGATCAATAGATTAAAAAAAGTTTGATAATTGCACAAGCTAGAAATTGACAGTAATCAATTATAGTATAATATCTTTATTGGGCAAAATACATTTATAAAGTATAATCTTTCCATTTTGTAAAAACATACCAGCCAAATTAATGGCCCCAAATTATGTTTATTGTGAGTTATTAAATTTACGAATAATGAATTTTTTTAAACTTTTGGGGTTATTTTGGTTTAAGGATGTAATTTAGAATATCAACTAGATTTTATTGAATGATTAAGATTTTTATTATTGCTATTGTTACAAATTTATAAAATTCTTCAGTTAATTAAACTTGGGAACCTTCATGAGAGTTTTTCCTCTTTATCAAATCCATGTGTGTAGCAGTTTTAGTGTTGAAACAAAGTCTGATTAATCATTAGCTCTGAATGGTATGAAGCCCAAACCTTCAGAAAATGATTATCGAAAACTTTAAAAACTACACTCCTTTATCTATTAGGCCACGGGTGTTGGGAAACAATCCTGGATAAATTCTCCAGAATTATAATCTAATTTGTTTTAACTAAATTTTTCTTCCTTGAAGAGAGTTTGTAATGAATTTTTAACTAAATTTGTTGATTTGTTGGTTGTTCTATTTTACAGCATATCAATCTTTTTTGGTCATTTAATGCCGAGAATAATTCTTCATCAAGAGAAATTTTGAATAACACCAAATGCACTATTTAATCCATAGTAGGAGGTAATGAATTCATACCTTTCTCAATGGTATTACTGTGAGTGTGAAAGAAACATCTGGGATTCAAACTTGCTTATTAAAATTATTAAAATTCAAGTACCTATCTTATGTCTAAAGTGGACTTCCTCTTCTATATTTGGAAGTATTTTAGTTTATGAGGTTTATTGAAATATTAAATTTTTTCTAAATTATTTACCTAATTAATTTAAACTAAACATTTTTGTCTCTACTTTAAAAAGAATTGTAATAAATTTCCAAGAAATTGAAAAATACGGATTTAGTTATTTCTCCTAATGTTATAATGTTTGTCTTGAGTTTACCTATTTTGCAAGTAGTACACTACTTATTCTTCATACATCTGTACCATCAAATAGAAGGTAAAATAATAAAAAAGATTATTTGATTTTTGAATTTATTGGCCTATCAACAGCTGTATGGTCATTTAAAGCAAAGTGCTTTATTTTGTTTTTGTTTTATTTGAAAGTTGTTTAAATGATATAAGTATTCTTCATTTTTTGATGTGTCAAAATGAATTTGGAAAAAGTTATTTATTTATTCTTCTGTTTTAAATTGCTTATTTTTATTTTTATTTTCACTGTTATTAGAAAATAATGAAGATGAAAATTAAGGAAAAACACAAAGGATATAAGATTTGAAATGGTTTTACCTGGAAATTTGTTCTCGACTATTCTCGCTCTCCGTTTTAGAAAGTTCAACTAATGCAGTTACCATTCCTGCTTCAGCTAATTTTTTTGTACGTGCTTTAACAAATTCATGTTTGTCCTATAAAAGAAAATGTATGTGTTTATGACAATCTCAGTAGTGAAGAGGATAGAGAAAGAGAAATAAATACGGAACATGGGAAGCTAGCTTTAGGAAGCTTTATTCAACGAATAATTCAGGCAAAATAACAATGGATGGTAAATCGCCAAGAATATATACACAGGCATAGAAAAGGGGGATAACTCTAAAGACCTTAGCAGACGAGAAGGTCTACTATTACTATTTCACCACACTTTGCATAGTCGAAAGAACAATAAAAATAATTTTATTTTTTTTTAGTAGAACAGAAAAAAAGTTACCTTTGGATGATCTTCAGGAACATGCTGTTTTGCAAATTTAGCCAATTCCTTAATTTCTTCTGGTACATCTTGTTTATCATAGGAATTAGTCAGATGTACAAAGACTGTAATAGCTGCATATGTAGTGATTTTATCACTTGGGTTCTGTGGAAAAAAAGAAAAAAAAAACATTATATAAATTTGTGTATTATATTTGAAAAGAGTACTAAAATAATGTATTAACTGAAAGACTTTTTATCCCTTGGGATAATTAATGATAAAGATATATTTATTTTATCTATTTATATGATCAATATCTCGGCTAAGTAACAGTCGATGTGGCTCAGTTGATAGACAACCGGACTTCGGAACCGTACTATGTGGGTTCGAATCCAAGTTGTTCCTTCTACGTTAACATATCAACTAATACCCTTGGGGAAGGTATGAAGCCCTATCTTCCCTCCAGCTATGGATTAAATAGTGCAAGACCTCAATGGCGGATGATGTCTGCAATGACACAACTGCGCTGTAGGCAGATGAAGGCTGCAACAGAGGATGGCATCAAGTCGTTGTGGTTCTCTCCATGCCATTGGAACCAGGTCCTCCTGTGCGAAGGGGTCGTCTGGTGGCTGCAGGTGCATTAGTCTCGCAACGTTAAAAGACCTCACGCACAGGCGTCATCCCTAAAGGGTCCACAGTGACCAAAACGGAGGACAGTCATACTCGAACACGAGTGACCGGCAATAAATAAAAAAAAAAACTCTGGCTAAGTGAGACTAAGCTACAAGTGAAAAGAATAAGAATTAATTAAAATTAATTAAATAATAATAATAATAATAATAAAATAGAACAAAAAAATATAAAATAATAATAAAGAAGAAGTATAGACTTTTGAATAAAAATTCCTTTTGAGAAAAAAAAACTTTACTGAAAAAAACTCACCTTCGCTACTTCAATCAAGGACTTAATAGCTTCAGAATTTTCCATTATTAATTCCTTGATATCTGCATCCAATGTTAAGTAAGCAAGTCCTTCAGTTGCCCACTTCCAAAGGTCTTTATCTTTGTCAGGATTTGTGAGATATCTGCAAAAAGTTTGTTTTTTTAATAGATGAAACTATAAAATAAATAAAAATTATTAGCAAGAAAACAGATTTCTGTAAAAGAAATAAAAAATCTACAGAGAATAACGGATTTGATTACAAACATTAAATTTTTAAAATTACAAATTATATGAGAGTTAATTTTTTTTTTAATAATTTGAAGGAGTGGACCTTGTAATCTTTGTGCATAACTGAAATAAATAGCAGTATATGGTCATGATTAGGGCTGTGACAATATTCTTTTTAAAATGTGCTTCATATTCTCTTCATATGCTGGAAATATTCAAGAATATGCTTAAGAATATGCTTTTTTCTAGGGAATACTGTTTTTAAAAAAGAATATGCTTTTATTTCACGGGAATATTCTTTTTTTAAAGAATATGTTTTCTGTTAAAAGCATATTCTTTTTATTTTTTTCAGAATATGCTTTTA
>JAUZSX010049186.1:0-20050 GCA_034780655.1 Idiosepius hallami
AAACTCGCTACTTTTTCATTTACCCAATCACAAGTTATGAGACTTGTTGATATTGCTTTTATCCAATCACAGTCAAGAATTCCGTGCATCTCTCTGAGAGACCCCCGTTTATTTTTCTTTCCTTCTTCTTTTTATGGGCGGAGTTATATATTCGTAACACTCAGTAGCTAAATATTTATAGAATATTTTTTTATCTGCATCTAGTTTTTTTGATTGAACATATTTTTATTGTAGGACACTGGTGGCAATTAAAGATATTACCAATCTGCAAATATATTTTTCAAAATATACTATCAGCTTAAATTAGCCACCATAAATCATTTACAAAAAAATAAGATTCTTTTTACATTTAAAATCAATAAATAGATGCAAAATATTTAATCAAAATCTTATACCAGATTTTTCATTAGTATTTCTTTTATGAATAATAAACTATATTTCAAATAATTTTTCATCTTCAATGTATGAATTTAAAATATGAAATGATAAACTCACCAATCGTGATGAAATGCCTAATAAAAAGTTTTTCAATTTTTTTAATGCTTTAAAACAAGACCCCAAAAATGTATTTTATTTCTGAATTTGATGTATGCCATGATAAATGAACTCTACTTTTTTTACACCATTAAATATTTTAATTAATTTAAATCAAATTTGATTTTTAAATCTTTTTCAAATTTTGATTTTCTATAAAAATAAATGTTATATTTTTAAAAGAATTCTTGATTATTACACACTTAGTCATTAGCAAATTTTTTTCCACTCATTTAAAAATTTTTAATTACATGTCATTTTTGTATAAATAAACTAGTAATTATAAAAAAAGTAATTATAAATGAACAAGAATGAGAAAATCACTAAGGAGTTGATGATGTAATTACTTGTGAACATGTTTCAATCAGATTGTGTGTCATTTTTGCTTCTTTTAAAAAATTCATTCATTTTTAATATTAAATTAAAGTATTAAATTAAAGTATTGAAAAGTTTAAAAGATTTTATAGTTTTAATTTATAATAATTTAATAATTCAAATGCTTCTTATCAATTTTAAATGTTTTAACTTTTTTTATATAAATTTAGTTATTATTAATACCATGTTATTTTTTAAATTTCATTTTCAATTCAATAATTTGTTCAAAAACAATTCTATCGAAATTGAAAGGTAACATCAATTCAAAATGTTTGATCTAAATAAACAATTTTTGATTTTGAAAAAATAAAGTAAATCTAAAAATTTACTTGTCATTTTTTCTTCATTTAAAGGGAATTATTTTTTAATCTTTGTATGTTTGATTCAATATTTCTGAATTTGAAAATTTTATATTAGGAAATCTGTGTCTGGGGAATTTCCAGGTGCCATCCGATTTACAAAATCAGAGAAGAAAAACTGTCAAGAAAGAAAAATGGTTCCACAAGGTTCTGGCAATGAAAGTCAATCTCTTCACCAATCGATTCCGCTTCATCAAATTCAAAATGAATTTAATTCTCTCAGTGGAAAACCCAGGCAGCTATTTATGTCCAATAGAATCTTGAAGAATATTTTTGACAACAGACAGAGGTTTACAACTTATCTTGTTAATTCTGCATATCACCAGGTGGAAAGCTTTGATCCTTGGCATTTAACAGAAGAGTAAGTAAAGTTTCTATTCTTTTATTAAACATAGATAAAACCCACGCCATCACCAGAGTTTTCTAATTTATTTCTGTTTTATATCTTGTGATTTTTTTTAAACAAAGAACAAAATCATTATTGTTAGAACAATCATTATATTCAATTACTAGTATCCTAAGCATATATATATCCTTTGTATAACTGCAGCACTGAATGATATTAAATGTCAACCAACCATTCATATTGTATTTATATAAATTTATTGCTATCTCTGAAATTATTATTGTCTACCATTATCCTTGGTATAGTGTAACAACCAACAAATTTTGTTGCTTTTAAGTTTTTAACATTTGCTTAACAGTCTCTCTCTAAGAATCTACAAAAAATCTGGTAATTATCTAATCTTTATGCTTTGGCATAAAGCTATCTCCAATGCCGCATCATTTACAAAATGCTGTTCCACATGAATGCAACAAAAACTGAATCTTTTTTTCTCCATCAAGTAACTCTATTGAAGCTGTCAAACCATTACATACCTTTGAAGTTAACATATGTACCACAAAAGCCTGTCATTCTTGAAGAAATTAAACATGCTTTGGAAATCCAATCTAAAGGACAATCTGAGTTTTCTAATTTATTTCATACTTCAATCAATTTTATTTTACGGTGCCAATGTTTGGATATTGATTAAAATAACACTCAAGCCTTGACATACACACAAATGTTAAGTGAAAATTGTGCGAATTTGCAAAATGGAAAAAATTTCTTGTATTCAACATTCTGAAAAGACAATTGTTTTAAAAAGATTTTAATTTAAACGTATAGATAGAGCGAAAAAAAACTCTGTAAAATGATTTATAGACTAAGGTGAAACTAATTTGAAATCAAAATTTTAAAAAATCATGCAAGAAATTTCATGTCAACCTATTATAAAAAAAGAATAGTTTTAAATTTTATTTATTTAATCCTATTTTTTGTGAGCTTCAACATTTTAAGGTCTTTATTTTTCAGGTTGGCAGATTCAGTGTTAGATGATTGCATCCAAGATGTTAGTAAAGAAATGCAAGATTTAAGTTTTGATTTGGTGCATTATCTCTTTGATAATGAATTTGTTGGACTTCATCCACCAACCTCTAATGATTGATTTAAGGCATCTTTTTAACAGTAGGTTCATAATTAAAGGTCACGTGTATGATTTGACACGTATAAAAAAATCAGTAAAATGAATATTCTAATATTGTATTTTGCAGAGATTTGATTATTTTCTTTAAATATATATATATTCAATTGTACCAAACCAAATAAAATATTCAAATGTATTTAAAAGATTGTTTTTAACGTTTCTTTTTTGTTTGTTTTTTTTAAAGCTGTTATTGAAGATTCCTTGAAATTCTGAATCAGTTTGTGTATATCAAAAATTCCTGACGTTAAGCCCAAATTACCTCCTATCGTTTAAAGAGTATTTCTATTTTTCTAGGGGTGTTCTTTAAAATCACTTTTGGTGTATTTTTGTAGTGGCATTATTTTTTTTAATAAAACAAACTGATCTAAACAGCAGAATTCCAGTTACCATATTAATCAAGTACTTTTTATTTCTGAATTAAAAACAAAATTGTTGGATTGTGTAAGCTTGAATTTGATGTGAATAAACATCATATAAACATCAAATGATATCAATTTCAGATATGGATTATGTACAAAAAAATTCCCTAATTTTACTCATCAATCCAATTTCTCTTTTGAAGTTATAGCTCTTATGGAACTTGGCAAGATGAAATTGTTCATACCATTCTTGACTAGAGAATATATATATATATATAGTAAGATTGCTTATATTTATAGTGCTCAATATCGGTGATAGAGCATGTATATTAAAGCGAAGATATGGAGTCAACAGCCTTAAGTGACTGTCAGTTTCTCGCCTGCAGGGTCATCAATTTGTTTGCCTGAAATCTGTCCAGTGCCACAAATGAGTCATTATCACAAACAGTAATTAGAGAGGAACATATAACCTTGCTTTGTATTTAGTCTTTATTAGGTAAAAATCATTTCCTGTCCATTTTTTTTTTCAAATGGCTATTTATGGTTTCAAGTTCTCTATTTTTTAAATTCAAAATAATTGTTTTACATTTTCTATTATAAAAGAAAATTACTTATGTTGAGTTTCTGTTTGTTCAAGCAATGTCAGAATCCCCCCCCCCACAAATAAAGTAAATAAAGCGGAATAGATTGACTGTCATAAATGCTGGAATACAAGAATCAAGATAGAAAGAAAGAAAAATAGCACTTTTTTTTTGTTGTTTTTTTAATTAAAATATATATATATCTCCAGTCTTTGAAAAATTTATTTTTTTTCCTTATTCAAACATAATGACATCATCACCAAAAATCAGTGGACCAAACTGGAAGAGATCTGGTTGACCGATATGTGATACAATGTTTTTGAAATCTGACTTGCTCCACTGAAAAGGTGGCACCTGTCCATAAGTGGGACCCGCAATGGCAACTAAGGCTAAATTTCGAGCAAGTGAGCTGTTTGTTAACTGCAAAACAAAATGTTAAATAATTTAGTCACTACAATGTTAACAAGTGAAACATGTATCACAGTAAATGGAGCATAAAAAAGACATACCTAAATTGTTAAGTAGCCCCAAAATGGGTGTTTTTAGCCCCTAAAAAGCCCCAGAAGTTTGTCACATTCAGAAATACTGAATTTACATTTTGCACAATTCCCTTAAATTTTGGCCAAGTTTCATAAAAATCTTGTGTATGGATCAAAAGCCATGGAACAAAAAGTGCCATTTTTGATGATTTTCGGGTTGTTTTGGCCCATTATAGGCCCCTAGGGACGCAATGAAAATTTTTTTACTATGCTCATATATATATAAAAATACAACTTGTGGCAAAATTTTAGAAAAAATTAATTGACGCACGGAAGGACTCATGCCTCTGAAAATACTAGTACCTCTCTGTTAAATCGGAGGACCAAAAAATGAAAAATACATTTTTTATTCATACCAAAAAATAAATTATTGAATTTTACTTTTCATAAACATTTACTTTTGATTATGTATTAAAATTCATTACTACCTTAAAGTTGAACAAATTAAAATTGACTTAAGTTATTTTATTTTTTATCAAAAATTTCCTTTACTACAAGAAATGATTAAAAGAGACTTTCATTATTTTCTCTTTGATTAGTTCTTTAGTTTCTATGTTTGTTAATGATTGTGTTCTTATAAAGGATTCTACAATCTTTCTAGCTTCAAGTACATGATTTTTTAAAGGTTGCTAAATATGGCCAACAGGTGATTCATTAATGTAGATGTACGAATGAAATGACTTTATTTTTGTTAGACTCTTTTAGTGGTTTCTGTTTTAGCTTCAAAAGCAATCTTTTCATAAATAATATTAGGCTGACATGTCTCCAATTAAATACCTATTCAGTTCACTTAAAGTATAAGTTTTCAGTGTTCAAACACATAGTACATGCATGTTGCTGGAACATACTATGGGTAAAACTGTAGACATATTTTTTAAGATGTCTGCCACGCATCTCTTAAAAATATTTTTCTGATGTTTCTAGAGATTTTAAATGTAAGTAAAATAAATTCCTTCCATCATACGAAGACATGAAAAACAAAACAAAAAAAATATCTTTTTATTTTTTTCTTTATAGGCTTTCAGCAAATAAAAATGGAAACTACAGGTGAAATTTTCCCTGACTTGTGTATTTTATTTGTCTGAAAAATCATTTTATGCTAATAATCTAACAAAAGTTGTCAGGAAAAATTAGTTAAATGTTCTACAATTGACGCAATCATACTATAAAGAGCTGCAACACGCAATGGAAATTTGCTTATGAAAATTGCTAACAAAGACTAGGACTCTGAATCTAAAATATCACATACTAACAAGACTGAGGCCAACCCAAGCGCAAAGCACTAGCTACCTGTTATAGAATGGAATTTGATATTTTTGCCAATAAGGTTCAAACAAGAATTATTTAAAACAAGGAAATAATGGGACTGAAAAATAAAATGTAAAATAAAAAGATGTATGGAATCAATGCTGGTTTCTATAAAACCAGTTGAAACAAAAGTAGAGAAAAATATTTCCTCAACTTTACTTCTTAAATGAATTCACAAGGAGACATTGTCTATGTGAATGATATTTCAATATCTTTCCTTGTGAAAGAAAGTACATTGTTGTGAGAAGAAGCCCACCATGATAGTTCCAGCAAGGAAATGACAAGGAAAAGATGCCAGCCTGCCTGAACAAATCAATTTAAAACACAACGTATGTTTTTTGGAGTTTTTTTAATTCGATAGACAACAACTATAGAAGGTAAAACTCAACATTCTTATCCAAGGTCACTTGAAGACAGCCTAAGGTGAACTTGGCTGAAACCTAGTGAGAAAAAAAATCCTTAAAATAAAGACAAAAAGTTTGAAATAAAAGTTAAAAATCATTCAAAATCATTCCCTAACAAATAGTGTTCCTCCTCCACTAAAATCGTAGGTCCATCTCTTAGCAAGACAGGGGAAAAAAATAAATTTCATTTCTTTTCTTGAGTCTCCAATTGTTATTTTTTTGTACATCAGACATTTGCAAACATTAAAAATTTATTTTTAAAGAATTATGCATTAAAACTTTGAAGCTTCCCTCCAAATTGTTCAGAAAAAAGAAACAATTTTACAAATTAGTTTACATAACTTATATTTTGTAGTTTAAACTGATACTCACCTTCATGTCAGTACCTCCGTGAGGACGATGGCCTAAGAAACCCATGGGATATGAACCATTGGCAGGATTTAAATCTGATCTGGCTGAGATGGCCAACTCAGCATTACCCTTTGGTGTACAGTTACATTTAGATAAAGGGTCATGAGTGAAATCATTATACCTATTAAAATGAAAAAACAAAGTTTGATTTCACAATAATATTGCTACTTGTATACATGCTCAATCAAAATTTAGAATTTACTGCTAAATAATGCATTACAAATTAGTATAAATTCATGGTAAATATGTGTAAGACCAAGGCATTTTTGGGTTGTGTAAAAAATGGAATGGAGAAAGGGGCAGATAACTGGCAATCGAATTAACCAAAAGACGAAATAATATAGATTTTTTTAAACGATAGAATGGACTTTAGGTTCAGGGTTCTTAACAACGAAAAAGGGTAATTGCCGCAAAAATGAAAAATAAGGGTTTTGGACCAAAATGAACCCCCGACTTAATGTCCACCCGCTAAATCAGCTTAAAATTGACGTTTTCAAAAAAATTTTTTTTTAAATCTATGTAGACCACAACGCGCGTTAATGTGTGAAGTTTGAACAAAATCGGTCCAATACAACCCCCTATCGCCAAAAATGGGGTAAAAAGAGGCGCTAAGAAAGAAGTATTAAAATGCTGATTTTTTCAAACTTTTTATGCCATGCGTGAAAGGGTCGCACCGGGAATGTATACCCGAAGTTTGGTATAATTTCATCAAAAACTCTTGTTGAAAACGAAGTGGATGTGCAAAGAATGAGAAACGCCCGAAAGACGTTAATGGCGAACCCTAAGTTTTCTTGGCCAAAAACACGGTCGACCCTAGTCGAAATGGCCTGGTGGGTCCAGAATTTTGTGTCTATAAAAGCCTGCGAAAACCCCTTAGAGACGCTGTTTATCGAGACCATTTTATTAATAGGTATAGATATAGTTTACCTTTACTGGTGTTTGTTATATTGCAGTTAGGTTTGCACCGCATGCTTTAAATACATAAATAATATTTACCGTTTTCTCATACATTTTATTTTGTATATTTTATTATCTATAATTAGGATGACAATGAAAATAGATAAGATATAAATTTGATATAACTATTAAAAAAAAAACAATATAAATTAAAATTAGAATTAAACTATAAATAGATATTATAGATATTAAAATGAATATTAAAGATTGAAATTGAATCTAAAATTCAAATATTTATATTCATTTAAAACAATTATAAATATGATATAAAAATATTATGCTAATTTAATATAAATACAAATATTTATAAATATAAATTTTTATTTATTTCGAGATACACGTTATTTTGTTAATTCCTAAATATGCAATTTTGTTTATATTTTAAAGAATTTTTTATCATAAGATATAATAAATATATTAATAAAAAATAAATACTGAAATAAATATATTAAAATATAAATTTTGCAATAAATATCAACCTGCTTCTATTCATCAAAATAAATAAACATAACAAGGTTCTTTGTTTTTAAACAAAAAGTTAGCTAGTTTTCATATACCATGGGCATACAGTGATAATAAAAATGGAAACAATATCAGAAACAATCATTAAGCATACATAACAGAATCTTGTCTCAGAAATTTTGTGAAAGCAAATCTTATAATCCAACCCTCATTTTTAGAACACTAAATATATTGACATATAAATATGCATCAATTAGAGATAGAATAAATACCTCATTAATTTCATCATTGATTTCATGTCTGTTACATTGCCTTGATCTCTGCGCATAATTTTTGCTCGGGGTGCATTTTTATAAGAGAATAAATCACCGTATTGATTGATCATGTCCTGCTGCTTACTGAGTTTCACAATCTCTGGGAAATAACTGAAGAAAGAAAATTTCAGAATTTAGGCTCTTTAAAAATCAGGATTATATACTTATACGTAAAAGATAATCCTAGCATAAACACAACATTCTAGAGCAATCTCAATTGATTGTCTTTACTAATATTCCTAATATACCATTTATCATTCAATAAAACCATTATTCCAATGACTAGATGCAATTCTTGTTCAAACATGGATATTTATTTTCAGTCACATTTTTTGGAATTACGAATTGCCAATTCTTGAGAGTTTTTCAGGAATCGAGTTACCTTAATCCATGTTTACACAGAGATTGAATATCTATACTTACGGTGTATTGTAGCTTCCCCAATATTTATCTTGTTTTAGTTTTTGAGTCATATCTTCATATTTGATGTAACCCCTAATAAAATGAAACAGAAAAATGCTAACATTTCAGTAATAAAGAAGTGAAAAAATTCTTCAATGCAAGTTAATACATGAGTGATTTATTGATATAACATGGCAGAATCAATATGAATATCCTCAACAAATTAAAATTAGTTTCTGTTATAGAATAATGTAAAATGTTATATTACTTTAAAGTAATATTACATTTTACTGTTTTCTTTTTTGGAGAAAAGGGGAGGAGTTCTTAGCTGAACCATGATTTCTTTTGTACAAAGTAGTTTTAAAGGGGGTACTTTTTCTGCTATTGGAATTTATTTGTTAGAAAACTCTTTAATAGTTTGAATGTTTTCATTTTCGATGAAGCGTTTAGAACATAGTTTTTTAAATTCTTCCCAATTTGCTTTTTTAATCTCTATTGTTACTTTCCATTAGAATAGGAAAATGGTCACTTCCAATTGAATCTTTATAAACTTTTCAAGAAAAGTTAAGAAAAGTACATGGGCCCCATAGAGTCAATGAGTACAACCCAGAGGTTGAGCACAGGTGGGTTTGAGATTTTGAGTCAAAGACACATAAATTGTTTATGATTTTTGACATATCAATATAAATAAATGCATCAATTAAAGTAGGGGTAGGGGAGACATGTACAGAAAAGAAGAGGAAGGACAATATCAGTGTTTATTAAAGCTCTCTTTTTCTGGCTTTTTGTTCTTCTCATCATTTACCAACCCATCATTGCAAACTAATTTATTGAAGATGATAAAAAAAAAGCAAGAGGAAAAACAGATTTATATATTAATATAAAAAAGACAAATGTATGACAATAGAGCTAGGGTTTATCATTCCATGGAAAAACTTTTGATAACTGAAAGAACATAATTCTTCAAGTTAAAAAAAAAATTACATAGACCCAACAAATAATTTTACAAGACACAACAAAGACAAAAATCAAATAAAATTAAATTGGTAAATATGTTCATAAAAATCAAATATCTTTATTAGTCATTTTTTCTTTTTCTTTTTTTTTCAGTTAGCAAACAAAAGAAAAATGACTTTTGTGACGACTTACGGCAGTTGTTCAAGTACAACAAGTAACCCTTCATCTGGAATGGTTTTGCTTGGGGTAAACAAGTTATAATCAATGACCATCCATTGGTTATTATACCTAGAGTAAAGAAAAGTAAATAAAATTCAAATAAGTGAATAAAAGATAATTTAAAAGAGTTAATAGTAAAGAAAGAGCAAGACTTATTTGTTAGCTATTTGTCACATCAGCTTTTAAAGTGTTGTGGAGATGCTTTAGAAATATTTTCATCTTATAAGTTGGAAAGATATCCATATTTTTTACTTTCAGAGTGAATTTGGTTTTAGTTATTGGTTGGAATTTCATTAATCCTAAATTGAAACTAGATTTTACAGTAAATGTTTTTGTTATTAAATTTTAGAAAAACAATAGTAGTACAATTTAGTTATTATAGTTCACTAAAAAATGGTAGATTCATACATTTTTAGAATATTGATTTTTTTCTCTGAAAGAGACTATAATCGGGTCAATTGAAATTTGATTTTATACTGTAACAATTCAAATAAGATATTATTTGAATGATCGACAATGCGTCTTGTACAGTCATGCTTTCAAATTTCAAAAACAATAGGTAGCATTTGAAAGGAAAACTATGGCTTCAGCTTTAGGGTTCGGTTGAGAGCAACTGACACAGAACAACCAGGAACAGAAAACACTGAATATCAAAGAAGAATCACAGTAAAAACTATCCCTGTAAATCTCTTACTTCCTTCTTAAAATACATTTCTAATCACCATACATTAGAAATGTAACAATATATAACCACTAAGATTTTATGATGAGCAAGCTTTTTACTTTTTTAAAGTATGGCAATGAAGTCTATGAAAGTATTTTCAAAAAGTGAAAGTAAACTGATATCCATATACAAACAATTATTCTGTTGTACTTTTTATTTAGTTAATGTACAATAATCTAGATTACATAGAAAAATGTGGACATAAAAAGTAATATGGATAAGAAAAGTAAAAGATCAACATGTTATTAAAACTGGATAAGAAAGGATATGATATTCGAGTAAAAAATATAATAAATTTATAACATAAAACACTGCAGGATTAAAAATTTATATATAATGTTATTCTGATTTTTTTTTTAAATTCTTAATATGGCAATATTTTAAGTTATAAATTTAGTATATTTTTTTCAAGAATATCTTACAGGTACTTATTAAAGTAAAGTTGTTCTCAGTGACATTGGTAACAACAGTTATGATTTTAGCAACTATTGTTAAAAACCACAAACCAGAGTTAAAATTTAAAATCTTAGCAACTATTAGGGATAACAACATTTGTTAAAATAATTTACAATTTACTATCCAGATATAATAATCACACAGATGAATAGCATTCTTAAAATTTATGAGTTACTCATACATTTTGAGAGGATATAATACGGATATGGAAATATTTTTTAAGTTCCATAAGGTCTTTATTAAAAAAAAAACCTACGTGCAGCGATTTAGAGCATGCGCATTGTGGAATTTTGAAATTTCTTCTTAGTCTTTCATAGCTGACCATGTAAGCAGCCATGCTTTTTGGGCAATCCGGAGAGGATTAGTTAGGTAAGGCCCTAAGCTAGAAATTAATCTAAGTTTATTTTTTTATATTGTAATTATCTAAATAAATAGAATTTTACTTCAATATTTCATGTTTTATCAACTTGCATCCTGCTTGATCGATTCACCACAGACAGAGTCAGGAGACCAGAAATTGTGAACCCAACTATAAAAGGCCAGCCCATATGATTTTATCTGGCAAGGGAAATTCCAAAGTCAGTATGGTATGGCTGGCACACACACACACCCTCCAATAGATATTTGTATTCCTACCAAATGAACATGGTCAACAGTTGACTCAAGTCCTCAGGATAGAAATCACTGGTCCTAACCACAAACAACTGTACAACATGGCTGTCTCACAATGGATGAATGAACAACCATTTTGTCACAATACAACATACTGATCAAGTATTCAGCTTCATTTTTAAGCAGCTACACCTAGTTTCACTTTAGTTATAAAAATGCTAATTTGCATAGGACACAACTAAATAAAATTATTACAATAAATTGTTACTAATATAAGTTTTAATTAAAAAAATGTTTTACAAATAATTAGAAAATAAAAACAGGTCAAATTGTCTTAAATCTAAAGAAACTCATGTCAAATTTTGGTAACCAAGTTTAATATGAAATTAATAAATGACTGAAGATAGAATTTTCATGGTGATTAGTAGTAACATTAGTAGTAACACTATATTAGAACTTTAAATATGGTTCAGAAGCACTTTGAAAAAAATGGTACACAATTTCTATGATTATTGGCTACAAACAGTTGCTAAGATTATATCAAAAAACAGTAATTTTGGAATAATTCAAAAGACTTTTCATAACCACTTATGAAATTCCATTAATAGGCTTGGAACATAATTAAAAAAATAAATGGAAAAAAAGAGGGAAAAATTATCTCAAAGTTTTTTTTTTAAATAAACATAAAAATATTGACTTACGTTCCGCTGTTATATGCAGAAAAGATTTTAGCCCACTGAGGTGCATTAGTTGCAATGCGATTTGCGATCATTGCTCTCACTCCTTCCAAAACACAGCCCTTTGGTATAGTATTTCTCTCTGCAATTTTTTTATTATTATTTTCAATTGTTGTCTCCATAGAAGCCTGAAAAATGAAACTATATTTAAAGAAAAAAAAAACAAAAGACAAATTTACGTTTCTAGTAAGATTACTCAATATTGCCTCCAATTTTTTTAGTTAAATTTTTTATTCATTTTTTGATCTTCTTTTTAATATTTTAAATAAATATCCAAATACTTTGTGGATTACAGTTTTATTTAATATTTTTCTTAGTTTTAATGAATTTTTGTTGTATTAACTTGAAAAAATATGTAAGTCTTTATTTTTTTAAATTATAACTCTTTGACAAGATATTCTTTGAAAGCATGTTGAAATGACTTATGCTGTTTTTTTTACTTTTATTTGAACAATTATCTTAATAAAATGAAGAAGAATTTAAAATAAATAATGTAGTTTTATTTAGATTCCACCAAAAATTACTTTTTCATTTTATAAACTTCAATAAAATATACATTAGCTGTCATCATGAATATTTTTCAAGACATCACAAATTCTCAAGGCCAGCAGCAATATATTAGCTCTGACTTTGGTTGACAAAATCTAACGAATAATTTGTTGAAGTATTATTGATTATAGTTCATCGGAAAGTGTTAATTTAATGATTAGTGGCAACAGACAAGATTATCTAGAATGTGCAGCCACCAAGCAGGCTAGTATAGATATATAAAGGCTTAAATATGAACTCTGTCAAGTGAAAAAAAAGCGAGAAAAATTTAAAAAATCATCTTTCTTTATTTTTAACAAAAGAATGGCTCAAGTGACAAAGTTAAATTTTGAATTAAAAATATACTTGAATCAAAAATCTTAGATGAAAGAGGAATAACTTAACAATTTTTATTGATTTCTTTATCATATAGAGTAAAAAACTATTAAATGTAAATTGGGAATCTATTTTCACACAAAACCTAATGAAGCAAACCATTTAATTTTCCACAATAAGGAAAATTATTTTAATAAAAAAATAAAGAAGTGTAGTTAAAAATTTGGTCAATACATTTTATTCAAAATATTTATTAAAATATTCTCTTCATTAGCTCTTTTAAAAAAATCTACTATTTGTAATGAAATGCAGCAAAAAAAAGACAATTACCATTCCAGATGAGAGAAGGTAATAATCATCTCCAGAATAAAGTAATCCAGGATATGAAGAAAAGGTTATTTTTCTGCCAGGAATGATATCTACAACAACAACAATTTCAAAATCTTAAATCACAATTTTTAATGGCAATCCTTTTATGATTTTCTTTATGTAAGATTGTGTGAAAAATTGGGAATTTAAAAAAATATTCACAATAATGGTTTTGATAACTAAATTTACAAGATTTATTAAAACGTTTTATCTACTTTAAAAGAATACATGTTTTGTGCTGTAGCTATAATCAATTTCATATGGCAAAATTGTTATTTCTGGCCAATGGGATTAACTGTAATATTTATAATTACTAAAGAGTCGAGATAATTTAAATAACAAATTATAACAAAACCTAAAATATTTTTTGTGCTATGAGATCAATTTTTTAAAATTATAAATTCTATTTTAAGAATTAAAAATAAATGAATTAGATAGGTGTCATACAAAGAGATGTCTTAGAATTTCCCAAATCTTATTTATGATATGAGGCAGGGTAAAAACAAATGTCATATATATAAAAAAACAAAAAAAACAAAACCCTAATTCAAAATAGATATATATAAACTTACATTTAGAATTTGGTAAAATATGAAAAGCAAAGTCATAACTCTTTAAGATTCGTAGCATGCTTGAATAATGATTCCATGTATCATGAGCAACATATAAGTCTTTGTTATCATCCAATAATTTGACCATAGCTGAACAAGACCCTCCCCGAATTGGCTTCTTTTCAGGAAGGTCAAGCGCTAAACTGATATCATCCAAATCACTGGCAAATTGCAACCAACTGAAAATCAACAAAAAAAAAAAATTACAGCTAGTTGATATTGACATTCTCATAAAGGAATTTTTAAAAGTTAAAGTTAGACATACTGCCTTAAAAAAACAAATATACTGTTGAAACATGAAACCTAAACTCAATGACAAAAGAAGTAATTTAACATTCAAAATTTTCATTAATTGAATTTTTATGATAAATCTTAATGATTTGAATACTGAGTATATAATAATAATAATAATAAGAAGAAGAAGAAGAAGAAGAATGAGGATAGTTTAAGAAACTCAAAATTCACTTTTTATTTTATATTTATCTATTTTGTTGGGGTGTGATTTCGTTGCTATTCTCTAATATTAATTACTTAAAACCAGACAACTCCTTATTAAAGAGAAAGTGAAATAAAAGTGAAAATCAATTAAACAAAACTAAAAAAAACTTTTTTAATCTGAGTTTTAAAAGAAAATAAAAAGGAATATAAAAAACTATATGATTTTTTATTTTAACTCAATGGCAGTACAAGTGTTACATAGTAGATTACTTGAAGTCCTTGATTGTTTCATGTAGAAGAAAGAATGAACACAGTTCAGTAAAATAAGTGTTCAATATTGGCATCACGGAATCATAAATTGCCAAGAAGATTCAGTAGTTGAAGAAGTAGATTTAAGTGAGCAAAAATTCTATACAGATTTTTTTGCCATTTTTTATTATTAGGTATTTACTTTAAATTACAAGTAAATAGAGTCTTTTTCTAAAAATGTAATGTTGTTTCAATTTAGTTTCATATTAAATGAAAATTATTAAAATAAAATGTTGATAAGAATGATTTCTAAAATTTCTTAGCACTGATTTTACTTTTAATGAATAATAACTTAATGGATTCTTTTAAAAAGTACAAATAAAAAATTATTGAGAAAAAAGGAAATAAACTTACTAAATATCCAGCATTTGCAACCCCACCTGTTTTTTATAATAACCATCTTGTAACCCTTTCAATTGTTGTAAATACAAGTTCACCTGTTAAGAAACAAAAATAATCCATATACATATAAAAGTCAGATTGTCAGGTTTGTTCTACATCCGGTTTTGAATTTCCGGTTTACTGTGTTTACGAGCACTGTGCAGGGCTAGATTGTGCAGAAGAAAACAAGAAATTGAACTTTAAATACTCATATTCATAAATGGTCACCAGAGCTGGGACTATCGATTGACATTCGGTATTTCAGTAGATTGGTACTACCGGCGGTAGATTTTTGCTCCGCTACCAATCATTCGGTATTTTGAAAAAACTACCGATACCGATAGACATTCGGTAGCGGTATTGAAAAAGCGAGCGCGAGACATTTTTTTTGTTAAGACTTTAAAGAAGACGACGCCGGCATTAACAAAATGAAATGGACAAGTTTCAATATCATCTGGTAGTTAAAACTTAAATGATTTTTTTTAAATCTAAAATGATTTAATCTATACTTTAAAATAATTAATGATTTATAAAGGAAAAAATAAAAATAAACGCATAATACTGTGAGTCATATGTGCATGTATGTGATATATATATATATATATATATATATATACTTTCGAGCTGAAGAACGTACAGCGTGAAACTGGCAGTTGTCGACTCCCGTTGACTCCCTGTCTACAATTAACTAATATACACGCTCTATCACTGATATTGAGCACTCTAACTATAATCTTAAGCAACATTATTACATAGAATGATAATTATATATATATATATGTGTGTGTGTGTGTGTGTGTGTGTGTGTGTATTAGTAGGTTGAGGAACTCCTCAACTCAAAATAACTGAAGAGAATAGTGATTAATGAATAAGAAAAGTGCTCGATACTGTAGTAGTGCTTTAATAATGCGGAATAATTTTCTTAACCCCAGTTTTACTATCAGGATCATCAGGACAATACTTTTTTTTAACATAGTTTTTGCCAATTTTGGGGGCCGGGCCTAAAAAGGTTGATATGCCGTTAAACACGAAACAAGCAAACAATTTTATATTTTTAAAGTTCATTCTAATATCCCTGACTTCTTAGCCCCTTGCATCCATATACAACTACAACATGCAACCAATAGCGTTGCAAACGATTTTGCCACCCAGGGTGGTCGTAAGATTTGCGCCCTCTCCCCTAACGATTGATAATTTGTTAACATTCGAAATTCCAAAAAGCCCTAAAAATATTCATTTTCATGGAACAACAATCAAGGATCTAATTATATTCAACTGAAAAATATTTATTTTTATTTAAATAATGATACAGTAAAAAAAATCCGTTTAAAAACAGTATTGACGGCATCCGCCCGTCTCAAGAGATAATGGATAAATGCGCCTCGTGTTGATTCTGTAATTGGAACAACGGCAGTGAAGTGGCCCCTCCAAGGTGCAAGGCCTGAGAATAGTTTTTTAGAGGTCTCTAATTCTGCTCATTTCTCACACACACCCCAGCCGCCCTTGCTTGCGGAATCTAAAGGAGAGCAGAGCAGTACGTTTGGCATTAGGTTGGCTGCAGGAGCTACCCGAACGAGCTGAGTATAGTTTCGGACCGATTTAGAGACTCCAACTCCTGATTTTCTTTCAATGTTTACTCCCTTAGCCATTCCTGAGCCCAGGTAATCCACAAGGCAGTGGAGGTTTGTACTTCAGAGTTTCCCTTCTCCAACTCCTGATTTTCTTTCAGGGTTTACTCCCTTAGCCTTTCCTGAGTTCAGGTAATCCACAAGGCAGTGGAGGTTTGTAATTCAGAGTTTCCCTTCTCTAACTCCGGATTTTCTTTCAGGGTTTACTCCCTGAGCCATTCCTGAGTTAAGGTAATCCACAGGGCATTATTATTGCACACATAAAACATAAAACAATACTTCAACCCTAAAAACTCATTTTGGTTATGAAATTTTTCGTATTTTGTTAGTTTTTTACAATTATTATTTTTTTACTATCTATTTTTACTCTCTCCAAATACCACCTCCTGGTATGTGCCACCCGGGGCGGATCGCCCCCTTCGTTCCTCCCTTACTAAGCCACTGCATACAACCCTAATAGCTAGGTTATATTATCATAAAATTCTAAATAACGTTTTAAAAAAGGCGGGAAAAGTACGCGTGAAAACACACTAACAAAAAAAATTTACCAGTAAAAAAAAAAACTATCATCAAATAACAAACAAACAAGCACCCTGAGGATGGCCTACAAGGACCTAAAACGTTCAGAAAGCATAAAGAATGCATAAAAACACTAGACCCCGAGACAAAGGCCCTTATTCGAAAACAATTTTAAAAAAATGGAAAGGTAGGCAAAAAAGGACTAAAGTTCACTTTAATGAGACTTGTATTATATTTTCTTGGTCGAGCACCAACCCAAGTTAGGCACAAGGTCATTTTTACGTGACCTGTGTACCTGGGATTTTTGTATTCATTGTTGTCCTTTTATCTTGATGAGTTTCTCTCCCGAGTTAACGAGCCCAACTACCCAGAATCCAAGCTACACTCTCGTGGCCCAAATGAGACTTGTACGATGAATGAAGTTCTGCCAAAATACAACAAATGTATCAACAAAAAAGATCTTCTTCATTGAGTCCATGACCACCGCCACCACTGCCATGGGGGCCCCTTCGACTTCACGGCTCGCACCCTGACCCCCACCTCCAACAACAACCCAGACAATCACTACCATCTCTCTCCCCACCCCCACGGCCAAAATAAATATTTGTTTTTTGTCGTGAAAGGAATTCCTTTTTTCTAACAAGATTTTCTTCTTTTTACAAAACTATTTTTTTCTTTAAACTATTATACTACTAACGCTAATAATACTACTAATGCTATTACTAATACTACTAATAGTATTACTAATACTACTAATGCTATTACTAATATTACTAATGCTACTGATACTATTAATTCCATTACTAATACTACTAATACTATTACTAATACTACTAATGCTATTACTAATACTACTAATGCTACTACTCTGATAATAATAATAGTTTTATTGCTTATAGTATTAATACTACTAATGCTACCAATACTACTAATGCTATTACTAATACTACTAATGCTATTACTAATACTACTAATGCTACTACTCTGATAATAATAATAATTCTATTGCGTATAGTACTAATACTACTAATGCTACCAATACTACTAATGCTACCAATACTACTAATGCTATTACTAATACTACTAATGCTACTACTCTGATAATAATAATAATTTTATTGCGTATAGTACTAATACTACTAATGCTACCAATACTACTAATGCTATTACTAATACTACTAATGCTAAGCAAACTCAAAGGGTTTATCATTCATATTTTATTTAGGGGACATAAAGACAATATCATTTTTTATCTTATCTCGAATCGATCGACCTGATATATGTATTTTTCTTGTTTTCTTTTTTAACAATAGTGCTCTATGGCGGATTATGTTGTTGACGTGAAATTGTTGAATTATTCCAATGGAAATGCTTTAATGGCGAACGGCAAAAAATGTGGCGGATTTTTTAGTTGGAATTGCGAAACTGGAATCAAAGTTTGTTTGTATAATTTAAAAGAACCAAAGAAATGTCTTCGAAAAAGACAATCAGGCGGAATTGGTGAGTATCAAGGGCAATGGGGGGGCTTTTTTGGGGGTGGATAGGGGGTTGTTGGTTTTTGTTTTTTGATTTCTTGTTTCATAAGCCATTTTCTTTGGTATGAATTGATCTTTAGAAAAATGAAAAATAATTTAATTTAGAACAGTAACAGATCCTCTTGTTTCATTAGCCATTTTCTGTATAAGGATTAGAAATGAATTTAGTATTAAAAAAAGGCATTAAAATTTAATTTAGTTTATAAAAACATTAGAAATTAATCTAGTATTAAAAAGCATTAGAAATGAATTTAGTATAAAAAAAAAACTTTGGAAAGGAATTTAGTCTAAAGAAAGTATTAGAAAGGAATTTAATATTTAGGAAGGGCGTTAAAATTTAATTTAGTTCATAAAAGCATTAGAAATTAATTTGGTATTAAAAAGCATTAAAATTAATTTAGTATTAAAAAGCACTAGAAATGAATTCAGTATTAAAAAGTATTAGAAATGAATTTAGTATTAAAAAGCATTAGAAATGAATTTGGTATTAAAAAACATTAGAAATGAATTTAATATTAAAAAGCATTAGAAATGGATTTAGTATTAAAAAGCATTAGAAATGAATTTAGTATTAAAAAGCATTAGAACTGAATTTAGTATTAAAAACATTAGAAATGAATTTAGTATTAAAAAAGCATTAGAACTGAATTTAGTATTAAAAAGCATTAGAAATGAATTTAGTATAAGAGAAGTATTGAATTTTATACAAAAAAACATTAGAAATGAATTTCCTCATAATTTGACACAACAACCGAAAATTAGATTTTTTTAATAGAGAGTTGGTTGAACGCTTCGCTGATGTTTAAAGAGACCTGTTTCTACAACGACTTGCTACCCAAATACACACATTCATATTTGTACGTATCATCTTCGGCGATCACTCGTGTTCGAGTATGACTGTCTTCCGTTTTGGTTCCTGTAGACCCTTTCGGGAAAATGCGTGATGGATTTTAACGTGGGGAGACTGACGCACCTGCAGTCACCACACGGCTCTTTGGCAAAAGAGGACCTGATTTCAATGGCATGGAGAGAACCATAACGACTAGAGGGTATCTTCTGTTGCAGCCATCTTTCGCCTTCAGTACCGTTGTGTCACCGTGGACACATCCGCCACATCCCCCGTTGAGGTCTTGCCCTATTTAACCCATAGTTGGAGGGAA
>JAUZSX010049292.1:0-20050 GCA_034780655.1 Idiosepius hallami
ACGGACTCGTAAGCCATCCGTCTAAGAGAAGGAAACTCTGACAGAAAACCTGCACTCCACTTAAACAACCAGTCATCCTGCCTCGGCTTGTCACTGGTAAATGTCTAGGTGGGGCGAGGGCGGGTTGTGCGTGTCGTACAAGCGCACAAAAACACGTAATTTTTTTTATGTACAGACAACTTAAGAAAGAGCAGTCCTTACACACAGTAGTGGCGGCTCGCTCATGTGTAGCTCTTTCTTCGAGTTGGCGGTCTTCTGTCAAAAAGTGGCAGTCACCATATATATATATATATATATATATCTGTGTATGTGTGTGTATATATGTACACATATATATATATTCTTAGTAAGTGTGTGTGTGTGTGTGTATGTATATATGTACACATATTTATATATTCTTAATAAGGTTGCTTAAATTTAGGTGACCTAAAAAGAAAACAAATAAACTTAGATTAAAAGACAGAAAAGATGCGTAAACGGTGGCAGGTGGCTGCTGAGTGCTGCTGCTCTTCTTCTTCGACCCGTATGCTACCCGAATGAATGAATCAGCAGCAGCAGCCTCAACCACGCGTGTTAGCGCAATGCATATTGGGATTGAAATCAGCTTCCACCAAGCAAACATGGCGGACTTAGCTAACGTGTTGAAATTACAATTTTTATTGATAACCTCAGCTAATTTTTACTTCGTATCAGGTAAGAATTACTTGGAATGACCCCAGACACTCTTTAAAAATCGTTTGGCCTCGAAAAGTCAAATTGTTCTGCCCGCTTAATTAATGCTTTGGTTATTTTTTTTCAAATCTTCTATTCCACGTTATGTTATGTATAAGGCCGTCGTCGTCACTTGGTGTAGTTTTTTTTGTTTCTTCGTTTCTTTATTTTCTTCAGTTGTTTTCGACATTAAAAAAAACATTTGTTTTTTCTTAACAAAATCTAATGTTTTTCTTGCTTGCAAATGAAAGTGGTTCAATGCTCTGCACTTCCTCGGCTTGTAGTGTTCTGTTATTTCTTTATTTCTGATCATCATACGTATAATTGTTTGTGTTTTTATCTGATGTTTTTGTTGTTATATTTACATCATTTACAACTGAGCACCCTCAAGAAAAAATGTTAAATAAAATTTAGTTTTTAAATGATAATGATAAAAATTAAATTTAAAAATGATTAAATAAAATTTCAAATCCAGCAATATCAACTAAAAAGACAAAAAACCCCAACTTTTTGTGTTTAGGGGGTACTTACTTCACTTCAGTGTACTTTATTTTTCCACCAATCTTTTTTGTTATTCTTTTTTAAATGCCTTTAAAATATTTTTAAAAATGAGTTTTTAAAAAACTAAATTCTAAAAATGCTTACCCCTAAAAAAGCTTTTGATGGGAGAGGTTAATTTAATTTTATTTTGATTAAAAAAAAGATATTTTATTTGCATTAAAAACAAAAGCTTGGGGATTTTTCATACAGTCATTTTTGTAAGTGTTGTTTTTTTTTACGTGAAATTTTTTTTTTATCATTTAAAAGGTGAAGTGCACGCACGATATTTCTTTGGGGGTGGGGGAATGGAAAAGAGCATTTTTTTGTTGACGGGTGGTCTGAAAAAAAAATTAATATTAAAATTTTGTTTTGATTTATACACCGAAAATCTTATTTATCTTTAATTTTCTCTAAATTAAATGAATAAACACTACTGACTGCTCGCTCCTAAAAATTGTGTCAGTATTTTTAAGATAAATCAAACTTAAAAATGTTGCTATAAATTTTCAAATGTTCAATAAAGAAAGAGAAAGAAAGGATTGTAAAATATAAACACTACTAGGGAAATAGAAGGAATGGTGAGTCTTCTTCTTCATGCCATTCTACTTTCTTTTTTATTATTAAAAAAAAAGTCGTTCAGAACCGGCATAAACTCCCCTTTTCTGTTTTTTCTACCCAGTTTTTTCTTTTCTTTTTTTTTTTGACCCCAAGTTTATCATAAAAGATTTTAATAAAAACGAAATAAAATAATTTATTTTTATCAGTCTTCTTTCTTTCCTAAAGTCTCCCTGGAATCGCTATCGCTTTCTCTACGCTCGTTAAAAAAATCTTATTAGAAATAAGATTTTTTCCAACGAAAATAATATTATTGAATAAAATAAAATTAATAAAAATGTTTATAAGTACTATTTGGAAAAATAACCAGAAACCATAAAGAACAGACATCAATCGATTTTTTAAAGATGTTTTTTTTTTAATCTAAGTCTGTATTTATTTTTGAAATCTAAAAATAAACAAAACAAATAGGTTACATTCTAGTTTAGCGTTGTAACTTCGTAAAGTAGATTATTAGTGTAACTAAACATTGACCTGCAAAATTGTTATTGATATATTAGTTATGAAAAAAAATTGTACATAAAGTTCATTCTTGGCTTAATAATCAGTGAGATTATTGATTACATAATTACCTGATTTTTTTTTAATTTTTAAAGATTTCTTAATAAAACTTTAAACCAAAATTCTCTATGACGTTACAACGCTAAACTAGATCACGATTTATTATTTATTTTATTAGTTGTGAACAATTAGATTCTTTTCCAATCTTTGAAATATTAAACTTTTTTAAAGCTTGAATAATTGAATAATAATGTTTGTTATTGGAGTTGTGTGTGTGCGTGTGCGGATGAAATCATGACGGAGAAAAAGTAAACGGTGACCACCACCAACTAGACCAGGTGCTTGCTTTCCTCTGCTGCTGCTGGCTCTGCTGGGAATGACCATTATTACTCAACAACAACAATTTACATGCATGTGCACTGGGCACTGGCAATCACTACAGCAGCATGCATGATGATGCACGCACACGCCTCACGACACGTGGATGTTTCATCAACGTTAAAATATTTCCTACCCTGGTCAAATCTATAAAAAATTAAAAATAAAAGAAAATAACCTTTTTAGGATAAATCAGAAATCTTCTATTTTTGTGAAAGTGGGTGACTTTAATTTCCTAAAATCTGGACAAATTATGACATTTTTCTCTACCAAAAAAACGACTGGAAGAAGTAGAGAGTAAGGTTAAATATATATTTGGAAGTGGCTAAAAAGACACGTTCTTGTCCTAATTTGAAAAACTAAGGTACAACTGTGTTTTTTTTTTTGAGGGGGGAGGGGGCCGTTTTGCAGTTTAGGGAACAGATGAATTTGAGCTTTGTACAGGAGAAAAACACCTGTAGGTAGTTTGATTGGCTAATGAAAGTAATGAAAATGACTTGAATTAAATTATAAAAAAATAAATGAAATGGTAATTTTTGTAAAATTATTTTAATAAATTAATTAGTATGTGAATTCATTGGTTATTCATTATATTTAATTCAGAAAAAAATTGATAAGTTAATTCTTGGTAATTCCGAAATCCGATTAACAATCTATTTTCTTTTAAAGTTAGAAAAAATCATTAAATCTCATTTAATTAATAAGAAAACATCGAAAAGGCAACATGAACAAATTATTGATCATGTTTTTGTTTTACACCCTAGTAATATCCTTATGATTATTTGTTCCTTTTGGTATTGCTTTTAATATTTCATTCAATAAAATAATTCCTTTATCTAATAAAAAATAATTTCAATTTTTGAGTTCTTTTATTCAAAATTTTCATTCGTTAGACAAACAAATTGCCGAAACAACCGTTCCCCTGTTCAAAGCTCAAATTTATCTGTTCCCTAAACTGCAAAAAGTCCATTGGTTTTGGTTTATGTATCAGATTCCAGTATCAAATTACGTCACTCAAGGTTGCAGATTAAATTTCATAATTGGCACACAAATGTTTTTGCAAGCATCAAACAGCCATAATCGATTATGAAAGAAATTACACCCTAATAATAAAGTTCGTTCTTCAATTATCGGTGACGGTGAACATTTTATATTGATTTTATAATAGATTACCTGATTTTTGGTAGATTTAAAAAAAATTTCAACAACACCTCACCACCACCTCACCTCTCCCTCCAACATGTTTGTAATGTAAAAGTCAAAATGGCATTTAAGATTTTATTAGTGAAATTATGGAGGTTTTCTTTAATCTTGGTTCTGCTGCAAGTCGAAGAAGTAGTTTAGGATTTTATTTTAATTTTTTTTTTAATCTTTCGCATATTTTGGCAGCAATTATTTTGGTTGTGGTTTTTTTTTTGTTATTTCTCTTTGTGTCTTTTGTACTTTAGCAAGAATGTGTGAGTAGTGTTGTGTGCTACTTTATTTTTGTAAATGTGATAAGTAAAAGAAAGAAAGAAAAAAGGTTGTTGACCGAATTAAGTTTTGATTCTTGAGAATCATAAGGTTATGGTGGTTGGTTGGTGTGCAAATGTGTCTGTGCTGTGTGCTGTGTTTAGTTTTTCTGATTGTGATTATTGTGGTCTGGTCGTCTGAAATATTTATGTTTCAAGAAATGACAAGTATGGAAGTTTAAACTTTTTGTTTTCAATGAAAACTTGTGAATGCAATATGCAATAATTACGACAAACGACATTTTCATTCGTTTAGGATTTACTTTTATTTTTTGTTTCAAAAAAAGTTTTTTTTTTTTAAATATTAGAATAATTACCAATGAATGGAATGTCTGGAAGAACTCTTGTTTTAAAATGCTAAGACCAAGAAGCTAACTTTCTTTTACACTTATTTATGGCACACACACACACGAACTCATTCACAGACATGTAGTTCGTATTTTATCTGTTGACGTGTTTTTCGTCAGCAATCATTTGAAAAAAATCCGCTTAATGATCAACAAGCATTTATTTCATTTGAGAAATAATGAATAATTTTGAAAAAATAAAGATTAACCATAAGTTTCGAAAATTGTATTTTGTTCTTTTTTCTTTTCCGTTAAAGAAGAAAAAAAACCCAACTTTTAAAAACAAATTAGAGTTAATTTCTTATTTTTTTAAATTTTTATTTTGATTAAAAAAATTAAAGTTAATTTCTAATTTTTTTTTTTTTTATTTTGATTGTTTTTAAAACAACCCAACTCTTTTGTAATAATTGGTGGCATTCATTGTGCTTCTTCTTCTTTTACATGATGATGTGTAAATGTTGAATTTTGGATAAATTTGGAAAAAAAAATCAAAAATAAATTTAATTAAAAACCAAATAATTTTTTTTAATTCTAAAATAAATCCAGTTTGAGATTGCTTGCTTGTTTTCTCGCAAATTCTTAAAATGTGTTTCAAGTTGTTCTTGTTGTTGTGCCGTGTTGTTTTTGAATGCACTATAAAATCTGGTTGTTGTTAAGACAACAGCAGAGCAGCGCAGCAGAATGGTTACACAAAATGCTCTTTCTACTCTTTCTTCAAAGATAAAAAAAAGACATTGACACTATGAAGGCAGACAGTCTCTTCAAACATTTCTAAACCTAAACTACTACATAAAACAATTCATTTAAAACCTTTTATTTTATAAAATGTCATAATTCAGTCATTTTATCGTCTTTAGAAAACTCTGAAAGGGATGGACTAGGGATTATTTTTTGTTAGCTCTTTTAATTTTTTGCAGTTACCATTTTATTTATATAAAATTCTATAAGTGAAATCTTCCTTCCTCCCACATGTTACTTTACTTACTTGCACCTGTGTGTGGTGACTGCGTGCTGTCTGTCTGTGTTGTGTGGTGGTGCTTTTGCGTGTCTATTTGTATATGAGTTGTAAGAATGTCGCCCGCACCCACCGACCGCACCACCATCATCATCACACAGGCAATGAATTTATTGTATAACCTTGCTCTTTTTTTTTTGTTTCCAAATTCTTCTTTCAAAAATAACATTCAATTAAGTTTTTTTTCTGGTTACTTAAGAGGAAAGAATGACTTGTAGTTATCATTATCATCATCAACAACAACAACAACAAAAAAAAGAGGGGTAGCATTGGTAGCTAACATTATGCTGCTGCTTTCAATAGTTCAGGAAGAAGAACTGCTATGATTCCTTTCACAATTCTCTTTCTAACATGTGCGATCTAAGCCCACCACCCACCACTAGTGGGGCCCACCAAGCAAGAATGGGAAATAGTCAGCTTAGTTACTGATATGTTATTATGGTTTTGAACATTTTGAAAATATTAGTTGTGACTATAAGTCTTTGCTATTGATGTCTTATAAAAATGATACTATTTAGAAAATGTATGGGAAAATTAAATCTAAGACAGGTGTTGGCAACCTATGACACGCGTGCAATGCCACCCATACAATTTCCAATGGTACATAGATGGTTCGAGTTTTCTGTAAGAATTTCATTATGAATCAATTATTAAAATGTTTTTTTTTAAAAAGTATTTTAAGAATTTCTTTTAATGTTCTTTTCAACTTTATTGAATATCACTAAAGATAAATATATCAAAATAAAATACATTTTAGAATAAATATATTGAGTTTGACTTGTATTGAAATATGTGTTGTTGGCAGTCTGAATAATTTGAAACCTTTAATCCCACACTGACTTAGCAAATGGTTGTCTACCCCTGATAAAAATGAGATTTAGTACCCTAAATAATTTAAAACTATAAGTCGACACAAGGTTGTCTACTTCCGATAAAAAAAAATGTGTTCTTAACACCCTGAAAAAAATTAATGATTCAAGTCGGCACATAATTAGCAAAAGATTGCTTATCCTTGATTTAAGATATTCTTTTACAAGGTTAAAAAAAAAGTGGTACTGCTTTCTCACTTGAAATAATGTTTAGTTTAAAAAGCTACGTATTGCTTTCTTTTTTTTTCTTTTTTACTTTTATAGATTGTACAATTTTAGGTTGTATATCCTTGTAAACAAACAGTATAAAAAGATTTTGTAAACTGTTATGTCAAATTGATTATTATTTTCAGTGGCGTCCGTATGTCAATCTAGACTATTGCTGGATAAACATCCATTAATTTTTTCTGAAATTTTTACACAAGTTGTATTTTTATATATAGATGTGCATAACTTGCCCCATAACTTTTGATCCACCCATTAGATTTTTCTGAAACTTGTACAAAATGTGCTGGGAAATTCAGTATTTCTGAATGTGACAAAATTCTGGTTTGTGTACCCTGGGGCTTTTTTGGGGTGAAAAACATTTTTGGGGCTATTTAACGTTTCTGTCCAAAATATCATTATGCCTTTTTTATGCCCTATTCACTGCACTCTTAGGGGCCCATGCATGCCCCACTTGTTTTTCCTGAAAGCATTGGTTGAAACCTGTAAAGATATTGGTATGGTAGGTATTTTAATGAAGTCTTATATGATTAGCAAATATGTAAATTCTTTCTCTTGAATACATTGTATTTTTAAGTTCACTTTCAGACTGCTAATATTATAGAAAAAAGTTAAAAGTCTATCATTGGCTCTATCCATGTTTTATAGTATTGCTTCTTTTTCTTTGAGATAAATAGCCTTCAGAATTAGGTAGTATTTCATTAGGAAAATGGTTACAACATTAGTTAGACTTATAGGTTTGAGATTAAATTAAAAAAATCAAAACTAAACATCAGGCATATGCAGGGCCATACTTAGGATCCCTGCAGATCCTGCAATTGTAAAGGGAAGGGGCACAATTTCCCTAGAGGCAGCAAGGCTCCTTCACAGATTTTTGTAATGGAAAAAAATTTAACAAAATGCTGATTTAGATTAACTGTAAAATTAAGAAGTATTGTCCGGCACCGTAGACTTGCCAAAAGATAATTCTAGGAATACACTCAATGCTTTTTTATACTAAATTTTATACTATAATAAATTCATTTCTAATGATTTTCCATACTAAATTCATTTATATTGGTTTTTATACTAAATTAATTTGTAATGCTTTCCTCTAAGGTAGTTAAAGAAGCTTATTAAATAGAAATACTGTACCATACATGCCAATTTTACTAGTTTGAATCATTTTATATATAACTATTATAGTTTTCAATATGCTTCTCGGTTATTTATTTATTTTTAATTAAAAATGCTTCTTCCTATCTTCTCTGTGTTTTAAAAAAGATTTTTTAAGCAACAAACTCCACTTCTGTATTGTTAAAATAATTTATACGATCAAATCACGTTGGAGACACCGGTGCTCACCAAAGTTAAGCAACATCGTGCCTGGTCAGTAGTTATATAGGTGACCATTTAAGAATACTAGTGTTTACAGTTCAATTTCTTGTTTCTTTGGCTCCATCGAGCCATGCTAACAGTGGATGTAAACCAGAAATTCAAAACCGGATGAATAACACAATCAAACAGAACAATTTTGATTATATATATATATATATATATATATATATATATATATATTGATGGACAATATAGATCATTGCTCGATTTTATTGTTAGAGTGCTCGATATTGGTGATAGAGCATGTATACTAAAAGTTAAATCTTAACTCTTCGGCTGCCTATCCGGGTTTGGATTTTACTTTATAATCCTTGCTAGAAGCTTTCAGTTTGTAGTGGGTTTGCAAGTTGTATTTTGTAGAAGAGGGGCCAAAAGGCACATTTTATGGGAGTGTGCAATGTTACTAAGCATGGCACAGATCATATTGCGTTTTCCCAACTTTTTATCTTAAATCAAAATTTATTTTTAATAAATTTCTCCATCTTTCTATCAGTTTATAAGTCTGTGTTTATAATTTACTCTACCTCAAAACTTCTCAAAACTTGACATTTTTTCAATTGATGTGTTAATCTAACTTTTTTTTTTCGCAAACAATATCTGCTCGGATTTCTCTATTTTCTAAAATGAATACAAATAGAAGAATTGGGGTTCTGCGCGCCAAGATTAATGGCTCTTTGTTATTTTTATCTACTTCTTCTTCCTAGGAAAAAATTGGGATCATCTTAGTAGCCAGGTACCCCTGACTAGCAATATTTAATATCCCAAATTTTGTCATTAAAAACAATCATGCTCAGGTGGCAGATCTTTGTTCAATCCTTGCATGAGCCAAATGTTTGATAGCATTTGGTTGGGCTAGCCACTGAAAAAGGTTTTGCTGTATTTTTTTTTAGGCCTGAAACCTTTAAGGACGTGTAGTTACAGCATAAATGACGTGCGGGGATTGTAGCACCTAAAGGTGTAATTTATACAAATTTGCTTTGAGTAAAAAATCATTTTTTTTATAAGAATCTGATGGTAGAGGGGATTTTTCTTTCTTTTTATTTTTTTGGGGGACAAGGAGGGAAAGGAAGGAAATAAAACAGGCTTAGAAAAGAGCATAGGAATTTAAAACTTGCTCATTGAGGAGATTAATTTATGCACATGGATAGAATAAATGAATGGTGGTTACGTACATTTTCTAAAAGTATTTGGCCATGCATTAATTATACCTGCCTGGCCTTGTTCAAGTCCTATGATTACTATTTTAACAGTTTTTAATAACTGAATCAGAGCATTTCAAAATGTTTCTTAAATTCCGTGCAAGCTTTATGATTGTGTCTAACATATTTATTGGTTGCAATCAAAAGCATTTTAATGAGCTAATAAACAATTTGAAAGTTAAATGGGGAGGTCAACTTGGAGCAGGGGATTAACACTCGGACTTTGAAATCATAATACGTGCCATTGAATCCCAGTTGTTCTGTTTACATTCACAGTTGGACTAATATCCTTGGGAAAGATAGGAACATACACATTCTTCCCAGCCATGGATTAAATTGTGCATATTGTGTAATTCAAAAAACTACTTGTGTGCAAAAAAAACTGATTATCAAAAATGATTGTTCTTGGCATTAAATGACCTAAAAAAGTTGATCAGCATAAACAAATGGATTAAATCCTGATATTAAATACTTTAAACCTTTTAATAATAAAACACTTATCTTTTGGTGATTTTTTTTCAATAACAATCTTCCATATACTAAATGTCTTTTCAACTTTTTTCTTTCTTTTAATTAAACAAAGATAAATTAACCATAAGAATATTAAGAGAACAGAAAATAGAACAATATGCTCTATTTTTTTAATGATTCTGTTTAAAAAAATATCTTAAGAAATTCAAATTTTTATTTTACGGATTTGGCAAGTAATTTCTCTATTTGGCTAGTGAATAGAAATATTAAGTTGTCAAAGGTCAAGTAAAATTAAATTGGTCTGTAGGGCCCCGATTTTGAATATAATTGGCAACAACAAATCATTGGGAAATTTTAAAAATAATCATTCAAAATGGTTTTAAAAAAAAAAGAGTGAAGAAAATATGTTTATGTAGAAGCTGTTGGTAAAACTTGTATTTGTTTTGCATTACTGAATGATTTAAAAAAATTATTTTTTAAGAAAAAGAAAGCAAAAAAAAAACAGTGTATTTATTTTTAATCAACCTTTACACCCAGAGGTGCATTAGACAGCAAATTTATATTTGATATTTCCATAGCATACTAGTTTTTACAAGAAAGAGTCGCTAGCCCAATGTTCAATCAACTTCCAAACTGGAGGACCTTTAACTCAAGAGTGAACGAGGCCTATCTGCTCAAGGTAGCTAAAGGTAGATGCAATGGTTTTGACTGAGATTTGAACTCACGTAATACGATTTATAGTCTGAGCTTTTACCAATGCTCTACCCTCTCTGTCTAGTGTATTTATCTAATGATTTTGATATCTTTCTGATAAAATCCAATAAAAATTGACTATAAAATAAATCATCAGGTCATAATTAGCCTGTTTAATGTGACATCTATAGCCATATGTAATGGTTGGTTGTGGTTCTGCATGATAAGTATATAATCTTGATTTACATGCAACTATCAGTGTCACACATAGCCCCTCCCTGCTATGTGGCCTTTTAGTTTATATGTATTTTAAAGCATTTTGTCTTCTGTGCAGAATTAAAGATTAAATTTCACTCAAAACCTTTTATTTGTTTTTTGTGCGGGGTATGCAAGAGAAAAATTAACACAAAGATGGAGGGGGGGTGTTCGTTTGGAATAGTGGATGGGCAGTCAGACTTCAGAATTGTAATATGTGAGTTTGAAACCTAGTAATTCTATTTGTGTCACATTTGGACTAATACCCTTGGGGAAGGTATGAATCCATACCCCAGCCCAACTATAGTTTAAATATTGCATATTGTGTTATTAAAAAAATTATATGTGACCAAAAGAAAGTTTATCAAATATGGTTGTTCTAGAGATTAAATGACCTAAAAAGGGTTGCTATGTTGTAAAACTAATTTTTTTTTACTTTGTATAGGATTTGTTTGCCATGCATCAAACCTGGTTATTTTACATCTTTCTTTCATTATTCTCTTCTGCTTTTTTCTTTATCAGTTTTTTATTTTATTTCTTTTTCATCCTATTTTTTCTTTGCACAATTTCTTTTTTTTTCTTCCCTTTTCTTTCTTCAATATCTAACTAAATCTGTGGGAAGTCCACTTGGCATAGCGTGCTGCCAGTTGAACTTTGTGAATCATAATGTGCGAGTTTCCTAACTAAACCAAAGAGAGTTAAAAAACAACTTGCCAATTTGTTTATTAACACAGCAAATACATACATACATACATACATACATACCGACAATACTGACATACTGGGCAGCAACAGCATTTGTAAAAACTCGGACTATGGCATCGTATTACACAAGTTCAAATAACAGTCAAAACCATTGCATTAAACTTTAACTGCCGTGGATAGATTGGACTCCTTAACTCGGGAGAGCAACTCATCTAGGTGAAGGGCCAAACTGAATGCAAAAAGCCCAGGTATACATAGCATGTAAAAAAATGGCCTTGTGCCAAACTTGGGTTTGTGCTCGACCAAGTAAATATAATATACAACTGATAATCATAAAAATAAAAAACAATGTATTCTTTTGAAAGTTCCAGTTTTATATTATGGACTGACCTGAGTCATTTTCAGAAACAATTAATTTTTAATAATGAAATGTTATCTATAAAAAAAATGTTGAGACAAGAAGGATGACTTCTGGAAAACCGTTCTGACTTCAACAAAAGAGATTCCTTTAGATGAAATCAAAAGTTCGACATCTTAAATAGACCAAAGGCTTTTTTTCTCTTGTTAATGGCAATTCTAAACAATATTGATTCTGAAACCATATATGCTCTGATTTCTTGTTGTTGTTCTCCAATTACGTTTTCCTAAAATAATCAATGTTTTCATTTTTCCGTCATCACTTCACCATATTTGATACTTTAGCAATGATTTGCATATCAAGTTGGTGGTGGTGCGCTAAAACAGGCTGCAAGTCATCAAAATGGCTGCTGTTTGTTTACTATTAAACCAACTAGCTTAGAATTTTAGATCTGCGCATGTGTTCATATTGTCATATTCTAAGTTTCACTGATTCCTATTAAAAACTATCAGATTTAGAACAAAAAAAAAACACTATTTGCATACAATACTAGCATGCAGTGTATGGATAGTAAATTGATTTTGATATTAAATCATTAATGTAGCGTAAAATGAAGATACCCAGCACACTTTGTTTCTCTCAGATAAAATGTTCAACATTTTGAATCTAGCACAATTTAAATGCTTTTAAAATGGTTATCTTTATTAGTATTTTTGATGATTAGAAAGAAAATGTAAATCTTCATCTTGGACTTCAAAGTTCAACAATAAATTTAATGAATCTTTTTATCCTCTTGGCTTTAAAACATAACTTCAGTTACTGTTATTGATGTGAACAATGTTCAAAATATTTTTAAGCTTTAGTTGGTTGGTTTGTTACATTCTTTTTGATTTTTTTAAAATTCTTGTTGATGAGAACTACCTCAATTCAGTGGTGTGCTCTGTCAATAATTTTTGTATGTAAACTGAATTAGATGACCTTCTTAAAACTAAGAGATTTTATTTACCTTGCCACATAATTCATAGGTGTTTCTCATAGTTGTTATACTAAAAGTGAATGCAACAAAATAATTGCGGTTTAGACCTTGTAAGCTACAGAATAGATCCAACTGAATTCAATTTCCATACAGAAGACAGAAGCTATAGACTTTCAAATCAGTGGGCAACCATAAAATCCTAAACCCAAATTTATTTTACTAAAGTTCAGTTACCAAATGGGCTAATTTGCTGAAAAATCAATGAATTCAAAGAGAAATAATTCTTTGGATATAAATAGATTTTTCTAAAACTCATTTTTAACTTATTAGGTTATTAAGAACAAAATACATTAATTGTAGATTTATAACTTTCACATATTTTTATTTTAAATTCTTAGTTTCATACTATCTAACCTTAACTTTATTACTCTACAGATACAGTTCAGGGCAATTTATAGTTTTATGATTTCGGTCAGTTAAATAAACATTCTTGAACCCATGGATATCTAAAAAAATTCATGTTGTTTATGAATACAAATTCCGTTAGGAGACAAATGCCCTTCTGATAGCTAGAAACATTTATAAGATGTTTGATCTGGTGATTTCAATCTTGAGAACCAACCTTGTTGTAGGTCTGACTATGATATTTACAGTATTACGTTCTAAATCGAACATTTCATTCTTAATATCCTTGTAAATCAGTTTATTATTTTAATAATTCAATTCATTTGTAAATGTTTTTTTATAAGAATACAGAATTTTAAAAATTTGGTAAATCCATTTTTTCTGAACTGTTGTCTTCATCTGTGTAGTTTTTATAACTGTGTTTTAGCCAACTAATCCTCTGGGCTTCTTTTGTTTTAATAACTATGACTGGGTAGAAATGTTAGGTAGGATTGAAACCTTTATGGTCTGACAACGATCAACAAGAACTCAAGACTCAGCACTTCTATCTACTGCACCCCAGGCCCAAAGAACAACCATAATTGGATCTTTGAAACTTATAAATCCACTTGTTTCTTGTCTGGTCTTTTATTGTCAAGTTTGTACCTATTTATTGGTAATGATCTATTTTTTGGCAAATTCTTTTGAGCTTGGGCTTCAGAATGTATGCGTGCATTTCTCTCGGATTGTTGTCCTCATCTGCAGTGCTGTTGCTTTAACAGCACATTTCAGCAAATTCTCTGGCTTTTTTCAGGTGTATTAACCATGAATGATTAGTTAGCCTAAACTTGGTTAAAAAAAAAGCAACAGCTATACAGATGAAGACAACAGTCCTTTAAAAAAAAGATATACCAATTATAAAGCCTTATTTCAAAAGATTTAAAAAAAAAAAAAGACTTTTAATAACTTTGTTTTAAAAGAAAATGCTTTTGAATATGATGAAATAATTTAATAACAAATTCTGTTTTCAAAGTAATAAATTCTATTGAAGTGAATTTGACTTAACCAACTCTTAGCCAGTTCATATTAACTGTCATTAATCAAATTCGAGTGTGAAGTTATTGTAAAAGCTTGGACTCTGGAATTGTCTTAGAAGAGCTCAAATCCCTGTCAAACCATTACCTTCACTTTCACTTGTTTCAGGCAGATGCAGTTGCTTAACCCATCTAAGTTTAAAAATAACACTAATTACATAAACCTGTGTGGATGAAACCCGTCAACTCAATAAAATTAACTCATCTAGTTGAAGTAAACACTGATCACAAAAGGCTCAGGATATAATGAGCAGGTAAAACTGGTCTTGTGCCTAACTTGGGTTTCTGCTTGACCAACTAGATATATCCTCATCTAGTTGAAGAACAACGCTGATCGTAAAAACCACCGGGATATAGTGAGCTTGTATAACTAGCCTTGTGCTTAACTTTGGTTTGTACTCGACTAAGTGAATACATCCTCCCAGTGGTAACTATGTGAATTGTCCTCGTTGAGCTCAGTCGGGTAAGTCCATATTCAAGTAGATATTTATTTTGGAACTGCTTCAAATATCATTTGTTGCATCTTTTATTCATTCTTGGCCCAAGTAGAGTTTTTAAAGTTACAATCATTTCTTGTATTGGCTCAGTTGAAATAGATTATGTTTTCTTTCTCAGAGTGTTGCTCTTATGAATAACAAAGTGATGAAGTAATCCGAAATGCTACTAAAAAAATGTTAACCAAATGAAATCAAGGATTCAAATTAAAGCTATGAAAATACCTGTTATTCTTTGCAATTAGCAAAACTGATGACGAAGGGCTCCTTAAATTCCTGTGGAGACTTAAAAGGGAAACCCCAATTAGGATTGAAACGATTCTCTGATTCCACCTAAACTAAAGGGTATTAGTCGACATGTCAACGTAGATGGAACAACTTGGATTCAAACCCACATACTACAGTTCCAAAGTCTGATTGCCTATCCACTGGGCCACATCGACCGCCTGCTTGTTTAATGAAAAGAAAGCTTTAAAAATCCATTAATGCCAAAATGAAACTAAAGAACCCCAAAATTTCTAATAATGTTTCAATAGATGATTCATAGTCAACATTTGTCTTAAAATATTTGTTTACAGATTATATTTTTAATTAAACTAAATCTTTAGCATGACTGAAATTGATATGCAGTTAAATAAAGAAACTAAATTGTCATTTTCTAAAAAATGAAAATGTTTCTTAAAGATGAACCTAATTTAACCTTATTGACCCTAAGAGGCCGATGTATCGACCTTAGTAACCAAAGGCAAAAAAAGACTAACATTTCAATCATAATATGGTTTCTATAATAGAATGGCTCTGAGTGACTACTTAGTTATATTACTGTCAGGATCCAAAGGTGGAGGTTGAAATATCGTTGTGTGTGTGTCTTTTTTGCTTTAAGTTGCTAGGGTCGATATATAAGTTCTTTAGGGTTTAAAGGGTTAATAATAAAAATCTGTTAGTCTTTCCCCATTTGTTTTTCCGTTCTCCATTATTCAACATGTTGAAAATGAGGTGGTTGTGTTTAGCAGTTACTGATTGAAAAGCAATTCATTCTCAGTGCCTTATCATATTCTAAATTCCTGCCTTGCTATGGATCTTCTTCACCATTCCTATGTTCTTTATATTCTTATGTCTTTGTCTCTTTTTTTTTTTCTTTAGCAGTTTTCTTAAGTCCATATTCTCTTACCAAGTATATATATACATTTGGTATAGTTTGGAAATTTGTTATAGTTGTACAGTAAAACCTTGTACATCGTCAAACTTGAGACTGATAAGGTAGAAGGTTAGTGGTATGAGAGAGGAGTAAAAAAAAAAAAAAAAACAAACTTCTAATCAGGGTTCAAGGGTAACTGTGATAAATATTATTCAAGATTTTTTACATTATTTTTCGAAGTTGTTCTTCGTTGTGTATGTAGAAAAATAATGTTAAACATAAAGCACAGAAAATACACACATGCCCTTATTTACCAAACTGCGGTGTATTGATAGTGCTGATAGATATTTAGGTAAATATTATCTGTCAATTTCTTTTTATGGCTATACTATGGTTAAAACACTTAAAAAGATGTTTGATTAAGTAAATTAAAGTTGAGTAAAGGGTTTACTGTACATCCATCCAAAATATTTATTTTCTTGTATAAAAAATATTACAGATTGTACAATGCTTTATACACTAATGTAGATTGTGAATTTTTTCTATTCACAAGAGTTTATCTAAAAGTGAATGCATCAACAAACCTAATTCAATCTAAATACAGACATAATATCTTATAAGAATATTTATATATACAGTATTTAAATATTTTAATTTGAGGATACATAATTTAAATACAATATATATAAATAAATATTAGAGGATACATAATTGATATGCATTCAAAAAGATTTCTCTATCTCTGATATTGACTTAATAGTTAACTGCTGTTTTTTTTGTATTTCCTAAGAAATGCACCCTCCCAAAATAGTCTTTTTTTCTCTTCAGTGATCCAATATCACTAGCACAGCTTAACTACTATTTTCTTCATCATTCTTTGTTGGCTTAATCAGTATTGCTCAAGACTGTTGTCCTTGGTTATGGTGGTTAACAAACTGAAAAATAAAAGATAAAATAATGTCAGGGGGGGGGGTAGCTTGTGCTTTGTGGCTGACCCATCTTCATGGGTTGTTTTTTTTTCTCATAAGTTTTGTGGGCATCATCTAGCTTTAGAGAGAGATGCATATGGATGACCTTTTGAGGATAGCATTGTTTAAACTGACATTCTAAATGCTTGTTTATTTCTTTCTTTCCATTTTATTTGTTGGTTGAAGACTGTGATTTTAGCATTAATTACCTTTTCCTTAGTAGCAGAGTATTGTGTTTTGTTGGCTTGACAAAGTTAAGCCGGAGGAGGTTCATTTATTTATTATTATTTTTTTTTTAGTTCCCTTACAAGTGAGCGTAGAGCCGACTCCTTGAGTTGTTTTCATAACCATTTCTTTTGTATTCGCCTGGGAGGGTGGTTAGCCCTGCACAGGCTAGTCAGCTGGTGGTTGGCACCCTGCTGGCACACTAGTACAGTACATGATATTCTTAAGTGGTCACCCACCTTGGTACTGAACAGGCTCTACATTGCTTAACTTCGGTGATCTAGCGGAAACAGGTGTTTTAAACGTGACCGTACACTTGGCCCAGTTGATAAGGCAGTCGGATTTTGGAATTGTAATATGCGAGTTCAAATCACAATCTGATTACATTTTTATACCTTGGGAAAGATATGAACTCCCACATTCCTTTCAGCTATGGATTAAATAGTGCACATTTTGTTATTAAAAAAATCAAGTTACCAGAGATAAGCAATTTTTTTTTTGTTTTTTAATTTTAGCCACCATTTGGAAAAACCACTCACAACATGGAACCTTGCTAATTGCTCATCTAGTTTTGAATAAACATCAAAAACACTGAAAAAGCAATTGTGTGCCAATGTAAATCATGGATAGGACTGTGAAAATATGCTTTTAATAAAGAATATTCTTGTCATAGCCCTAGTTATTAGAGCTATGACAAGTATATATTTTTAATAAAAGCATGTTTTCACAGCCCTACTAATAACTACAGAATGAAAAGAAATGTTATTGTCACAAAATAGTCAAGTAACGACAAGTATACTCTTTTAATAAAAGCATATAGTTACAACCCTAATCATAAACCAACTTAGAATCCCATTGATATGCCGTAAAACTAAAACAAACAAATAAGAAACCCATAAAATCAAGTTTTGTTAAGTAAGATTTTAATGTATTTTGAAAGCAGTGAAAATTTATGCTTAGTCGACAAGTTGCATTTCTTTGGTCGGATGTAGTGTCAATTGAACTACAAATATATTGTAACTCTAAGAGGTAAGGTTAAGTAATGTTTCTTGTTTCCAAAAAAAGACAAGTACACCAACTAAAACCACTTAAAATTGGAGCATAAATCCAAATTAAACATTTACTTTTCAGAATGTTACTCTTAATACTGTCTCAAGTGAATCATTAAAGTATGAAACCTTTGATTAAGTACCTTTTGTTAGTATTATTCATATGTAGTTTAATAAATAAATAAATAGGCCTTAATGATTATTCTAAACTTGTACTTTTATTTGTTTTAAATATAGCTTCGTAATCTCAGTTTATTTATTTTTTGTGGGCTTTTGTCCTCATCTTAGTTGTTTTTGTTGTTTTCTCACTTTATTTAGAGATGAGGCTTCATAATCTTGATATTATTTTTATTGCAGACCTTCACCTTCATAGTTTTGTTTTCTTACCACATTTCAGCCAACTTCACCTTTTGCCATCTTCAGGTGATTAACCGCCACCTTGGAAAGGAATGATGAGTCTTGATACCATATTCCTGGCATGGAAGACAGTGGTTATTGGGAATATAGTTACAAGATCCAGCATTATTCCTATATAAGGTTGCGGTTAATTGCCTGATGATGGCCACAAGTGAAGTTGGCTGAAACATTATGAGAAAAAAACAAAATAAGGACAAAAGTCCACAATAAAAATTAAGACTCCGATTATACTTAACTTTTCTGAAATAAACATATTGTAAATGAGTGTGCAAAGAAAACTGTGCTTGATGAAGCCATGTTCAGAATAAGAGGGATTCAATAAGTGAACTTATAAATTCAAGAGCTTCCTTATATAATTGTTATTTGGATTTCTGATAATCTATGTATATATCAGTTGACAGCTTCTGATTGTTTTACTTAAGGGTTGAATGACACATAATCAAGATAGTTATGTAGATTTCAAACCAATCAATATTAATCACTATAAAACAGCGTTAATGGTGAGAAGTAAGGAGTGGAGGAAGTTGACATGATTAGAATTGACTAAATTTATGAATTTTAACTGTAAAATAGAAGACTCTGGAGCTAATCTGAAATTGTTTAATGATATTAAGTGATTATTATTTATAATATAATCAAGGATATTAAGTGATTATTATTGAAAATTCTTACTCTTGTCTTTTACATAATGTTTTGGTCAATGTGCCCTTCTTTAGCACTTTTTGACACATTTGAAACATTTTATATGTACAGAAGTTGGACTTTAGAATCGTAATATGCAAGAGCTTGAACCCCAGTCCTTCTGTTCATATTGGGTCTAATACCATTGGGAAAGGTAGAAATCCCCACTTTCCGTCCAGCTATGGGTTGAGTAGTACACATCGTGTTATTTAAAGAGCTATGTGTGGACAAAAGAACATTTAACCAAAAATTGTTGTTCTTGGCATTAAATGACCTAAAAAGGTTGACATGCCATAAAACAAAAACATTACACATTATGTGTTAACTTTGTATTAAGTCCATCTATGTTAAGTATTCATAGCTATCTTTGTTTGTAGTTTGGAATAAACTTCAGGCGGACGGATTGTTACCCCTGTTGATTAGAAAAAGGTTTATTTCAAAGTTTGTCATGAAGATTTTTGAGTTTAAAAAGGCCAAATGGCACATTGGCTAAATTATTGCGATTAAAACATTAAAGACAAGAGTAAAATCCAGAAAAATGGTAACCGCAGTTTATTTATATGATATTTACTTGGTCGAGCACCAACCCCAAGTTTAGGACAAGGCCATTTTCACGTGCTCTACACCTGAGCTTTTTGCCCTTCACCTAGATAAGTTGCTCTCCTGCAATGAGCTTCATCTGCCCGAGGCAGCCATAGGTGAATGTAATAGTTTTGACTGGGATTTGAACTCGCAGCAGCAATTTCAACAATAGTAATTCAATTATAATAATTGAATTTTTTATAATAAAATGTGACCGTGCAGGCGAGACACTGACAGTCGCCAATGGCTGTTGACTCCGTGTCTACACTTAA
>JAUZSX010049403.1:0-20043 GCA_034780655.1 Idiosepius hallami
ACACCCTAACCCAAAACCCACTATTTATTGAAAATTAAATCGTTTTCCAATTATGCCCCTTGTCAAAATATTTTCTGCAGTAAGGGACGCTAAAATAAGATTCTACCGGCCAGGTGTCAGTCCTTTCGCCTGAAGTCGTCAGGGCCGATATATCGGCCATTAAGGGTCCAAAGATTTATTTTAGTGAAGAAAACCAAGGTTTTATATATATATGTTTGTTTAAATGTCTACTTTTAAATTTTCATTAAAAAATTTTACAATTTCAAAAAAATTAAAATTGAAACAAACACGTGTTGATTTTTCGTGGAAAAGAAATTAAAAACAAATGATACTGGAAACTAATTAAAATTTAAATATTTTACAATTTTTAAAAAATAAAGTAGAGTAGTCAAAATATTTACGTCCATTAATTAAAGGATACATAAAACGTTAAGTAAATATTTAAAAAAAAATACTTACTTTCAAAAATTCCTCCATTCTGAAAGCAAATGAGATAAAACTAAAAACGGTGATGTCTAAAAATAATTCCGTCCTTACTAGAGTACCACATTATTTTCGTACATATCAGTTGAGTTGACTTGGGTAATTTCATCGAAAAGCAAATTAATTATTTTTTGATGAAAAAATTATTCTGAAATATGTAGTAATTTCAAAAGAAAAAAAATAATTTTTGGAAACTAAAGAAGGCAATTATGTAAATGGTAGTTTAAAAAAATTCCTAATGAAAAAATGAAGTTACATGAGATGACTTCAAAATAAAAACAATTTTTTTCTTTAAAATAAGAAATAGTCAAATATTTTATTATCTTTTTATTTTGATAGACAAGAACTAGAAAGAACATTAAGTGCGAAAAAGTGTATGCAAACAAAATATTGCAGAATGAATGCAGGCAGCCAGCAGACACAGAAACTAAAACAAAAACATTCTTAAATGAAATGAATATTGAAACCGAATCAAAATATTTAAGACAGAAACTGTTAAAAATTAAGGTACAAGTGGAGTTTAGAATTTAGCGTCGATATAGCATTTTGAGAGAAGGGATGCTGGCTGGCTGGATGCTCCCTTAGACTAACGCGACGGTGTGGGTGGGGCAGGGCATGCATGCATGAAATTTTACTTTATTTAATTTATTTTTGCTCTAATTTCTCACTTACACAAACATTTTTTTAAATTAATTTGGTCTATTAAAACTTTTTGGGGGAGCGGCGGAGGGAGCGAGCATCCTCAGCAGAGCATCCCTTATTTCAAAATGCAATTTCGACGCTAAACTCCAGTAACTCCACTTGTACCAAAATTAGTTATCATTGGTTATTTTATAAAACTAAAACCCCAATGTGTAGCATTTATCTTTAAATCTACATTGTCAGTGTTCTTATTGCATACTTATCATGACATGGTTGGTGTGTGTTGTTGCCGATACACAACCCGCGTCCAGTTAGTTGCGCTTGTATAAAGCGTGTTTTTTATCGACTTAGTTTAAATGAAAATGTTTACAAATTGAATTAATTATAAAATATTGAAAAATTAAGCTAAAAACCTACAGAATTATTTCTTAAAAAAGCCAAGAAGATAACGAATTTAAAAAGAATACGAAAATATCTTTTATCAATAAAAATAAATAAACAGGGTCTTTTTTTCATGTAACACCGGTTTGTTAAAAAGTTTAATTTTCAGTCATTGAAAGAAAAACTCACCAAAATGGAAGAACTTTCAAATGTAAGTTTTATTAATTTCATAATATGGTAGTTATATTTCAAACATTATTTTGATAATTTTGTGAAGTATTTCTGTATTAAAAAAAAAGACATACCGATATTTTGGCGCTAATGGAGTGACAAGTTGGTATTTTGGCTAAGTCTGGGTCCAAAGATGAAGAGATAAAATTGAGTTTTGGCGTTAATAAATCTAATTGAAATATTTTCAACTCTACAACTATTTATTTTCTGCTTTTTTGACACGTTCTTGTTTGATTATTTGATGAAGGATGATATTTGTTTATTATTTTTATATATCTTTATTTTCAACAAAAATGTTTAACGAGGTTTTTTAGGCGATTTAAGGAAAGTTTGGCTAGTTGGGCTTAGAGGGGAGAGAAGAGAGAATTGTATTATTAGTTGTCATTAAACCTTTGAATCCTAATTTAGCAAAATTATCAAGTAGTCCCTGAGAATCGTTTTATTGGGGAACATATTAAGACTAAAATATAACTGTTTTCTTTTACTCTAGTTCGCCGATATATCGGCCATTTAGTGTCTAGAGAGTTAAGATGTGAGACTAAAAAAAGACACTGTGAGGAGGCGAGGCTGTGATGGTGGTGGCTGGTGGTGTGTGTGTGTGGTGAATGAGACTCAGGGACTGTATGGAACCATTTATATTTTTTGGTTTTTGTGCCTTTTTTGGTGGGAAGTTATTCAATAGGAATAAAAAAAAAAAACTCAAACAATTGCTTGAATGTTTCAGATGAATTTTAATTACCATTTATTCATATTGTCTAAATCAGTGGTTTTCAACCTTCTTATTAGAAGGGAATCTTATAAAAACATTCCATGGCTAGAGGAACAAGTTGTTTCTCTACCCATTATTGCACAACACGGGGGGGGGGGGTTGTGCAACAACTTTCTTATGCAAAAAAAAATCTGCATTTAATTAATAAAATCAAATAAAAACCCTTATTTTTAGAGTATTGTTTTTTTTTTAATGTACTTGTTTGAATAGATTGCATTTATCCTTATCAAAAACTGAATGGGACACTTGAGCTTGGTGTTTCTACTGCAATTCTTTAACCTACAGAGCCTATATATCAACCCCTAGAACATAAGGCAAAAGAAGACAGACCACTATTTTGACCCTAATATATTACTCTCTCTACTATAACGGCTCTTAGTGACTACTTGGTAATTTTCATAAGTTAAGATTCAAAGAATTAGGATTGGGTCATGGTTTTGACAGGAACACAAAGTTCATCTTCCATATTTTAAAATGGAGTGAATTTAATTATGTAAAATGTATGTTTAAACAAAAAAACTTAGATTTTAAAAGAAAATAATAGTTTGATTTATTTGGTTTTTCAGTTGGATCTCAGCAAGTTGAAACTACAAAATGGAATTTCTTTGGCGGAATTGAGTACAGGGTCGGAATTTGAACTTCAAAAAGAAGATAATTGTAAGTAAAGAAAGACTTTGTTTTGAAATTTTGTTCCCATTTTGATTGTCATATTCAAAATGTTTATATACCTTGTCTATATTTCTGAGATAAATAAGGCTTGATAATTTACACCATCTACAGATCTTTGATGTTGATTGTCACATTAAAAAAAGTTTCTATATCTCTGAAATAAGGATTCATAATTTACACCACATTTGATTAAGAGCATAGTCCTAATTTTATTTTACAGGTATCAAGCATAAATTTAAAAAAAAAAGATTTATTTTTAATCCTTGTTTCATCTTTTTTTTTTCAGTTTATGAGATTCCAGAAGATACTAAATTGAACAAAGAACAATTGGATCGAATCTATGACACAAATTCTTTTACTGATGAAGAAGACATAACTGAAATTGACTTAGCCAGTACAAGTTTTGAGAAAATAGCAGAGAATATGCAAGATCTAACCAAAGATGGAGGTGTTTTAAAAAAACTTTTAAAGAGAGGCCATGGTCCATTTGTTGCTAAGGATTCAGTTGTTCATGGTAAAATACTCTTAGCCATTGTTTCTCTATATATTTTCATTAGGTCATTTTGGAATAATATCCTTGGGATAGGGATAAATCCTGACATTACCTCCTGCTATAGATTAATGGTATAAAAATAATTAATTATATAATTCTATTATAGTCCATTACAATGCTTATTTTGAATATTTTATTCTATCATAGTCCATTACAATGCTTATTTTAAATATTTTATTCTATTATAGTCCATTACAATGCTTATTTTAAATATTTTATTCTATTATAGTCCATTACAATGCTTATTTTAAATATCTTTATATTCTGTTACAGTCCATTACAATGCTTATTTTAAATATCTTTATATTCTGTTACAGTCCATTACAATGCTTATTTTGAATATTCTGATGAGCCTTTTGACTCCAGTCATCTTCGAAGTCAGAGTTTCAAATATAAAATGGGAACAGGTAAATATAAAATTTTTCTTTTTTTTTTCTATGTATTTATAGATTCATTGTCAATCATCGGAAAGTCCATTTGGCTTAGTAGGTAGGTAGTCAGACTTCAGAATCATAATACGTACATTTGAATCCCAGTCCTTTCGTTTACATTCGTAATTGAACCATAACCCTTGGGAAAGATATAAATCCCTACTTTTCCTCCATCTATGGGTTAAATGTTGCACATTGTGTTATTCAGAAAACTATGCAGACAAAAAGAACGTTTATCAAAAAAATGATTGTCCTCGGCATTAATTAACCTTAAAAGGTTGATATGCCATAAAATACAAACAAATAAGATGATAAGCTAGGAAATTAGATCTTAACCAAGACTAGCAATTACTTCCGGACATTGCTCGGGGTTGTCCCCTTAGCAGCTGTTTCTTCGAACTGAAAACCAAATCAAATTCGTTCTACAAGTCATAATATCCCATATATTAAATTACAAGTCTCTAAACAAAAATTGCCAAAGTATTTTTGTATTAATTAAACTTTTTGAACAAATTATTTTACTAGTAGACTGTAAGGTTGTATAAAATTTTGCTTATTTGAACATTCCTCCTAGAAATTGACTTTTTTTTAATACTTACTCAGAGTATTCAGAAACAACATCTATCTGCGAACTCTCCCACACAAATAAAGTACAATTTCCTGAATTTTCAAAAAAACCAGTCCTGCTGTTTCAGAGTCCTTAGGAAATATGCTACCCTAATACACACACACATATATATATATACACACACACACACTCACATATATATATATATATATATATATATATATGAGCACGTAAAAATGGCCTTGTGCCAAACTTGGGTTGGTGCTCACCAAGTAAATATAATATAATGTATTTATGTATGTATGTATGTATGTATGTATGTATGTATGTATGTGTGTGTCTGTTTATTTTCAAGAAACAAATATTATTGATTAGTATTAAGCCACAGCCATATTTTGCCTAGATTTTGCTGGAGTGACATGAGCAACCTGTTTCCTAGAAAATTTAATTTTCCAGGTTAATTTTCTTTAGATTCTATTGGCCGTGTGTCTGTTGATCAAGCTGAAATCTATTTTAGAATCTCCCTGTCCTTCCTCTTCTAGTTTTTTTGTGTTCTTTTATTTGTATACTTCAGCATATTCGTAAGGTGTGGTTGGAAACCAGTCATTGCCTTAACTGTCTTTGATGATCTCTGCTTTGAGTATTCTGTGAATTCTAGTGAGAATTAACATTCATTGGATTATGATTGGCAAGATCAAAGACCAGTATTTTTGCATGAAGGAGTATCTTTGCGAAAGGCAGGGAATTTTATTCATTCACGGCAATGTACTATGTAATACAACTATGTATCTCTATCAGCAGTGCCGTGCTTGGCCACATAGCAGCCCAAACAGTCCTGATTATCTGCCAAAGAGGGGCACTTATATGAAATATTTACAGCAAATATATTCCAAATAATAAGCAAAAATATATATTTCTAATATTTCCCATGACCCTGCCCAAAAGGGTTCGGGATCCTCTGAATGTGCCAACTAGGCTTATGCAGAGATTAAATATTTCTAAAGATGTCGTCCTTTCATGGCAATATAATACATCCGTTTCCTGTAGATAATTTTAGACTGAATCCATAGCCTTTTTAAGTGGAACTGCACTGTTTAATTTATCAAAATACACAGATGTTTTTTTTTTTCATAACGAGTGTTTCTCTAAACGTAGTTGCATTTTCAAAACCAAACATGTTCTACAATCGATTTTATTACAAAGTATTTGTAGATTTGATTTGATTTGGGATTTAACGGCATATCAATTACTTATGAAGTCATTTATTTATTTATTTATTCATTTAATGATTTAATATATTTTCAAAAAATGTCTACGTGAATATTTGTATTAATACCCATGGGAAAGATTTTAATTTTTTACAATACCTGCCTCATAGCTTTACCCTAAGGAGAGCATTTCAACAACGCTAGACTCTTATTTATTTATTTTTTAACAAATCGTTTATATAAGATGGATTTTTCTTCAAAAAAATGTTTTCTGAATTCTAACATTAACAGTTTTTATTTAAATCTTATTTTGTCTATAAGGAATACTTAAGAATCAAACTTTTAATTAAATGTACAATAAATAAATGATTTTAAAATTCTTGAAAATTTTGCATACTTTCTCTTTCTGTCCTTACTATAACACACACACACACACACACACACACACACACGCACACGCACGCACACGCACCCCCCCATGTAAAGGGTATACATAATCAATGTGATAATATTCTTCATTTAAAATTGTCAAATAAGACACTAAAACGATATCCAGGCAATTTCAGTTACTCTTGTTGACTAGGAAAAATAAATTGAATTTTTCGCATTCGAAATCCTTTTTTTTATCTTTTTCTTTAATTTGATTTTGAATTTATTCTTTTATTTTAATTATTTTTTATTTTATTTATTTTTTATTTTTTGATGAATGATGTGTTTAGGTAGGAGGAAAATGGCCGGCTTTACAGAGGTTAAAGACCAGCAAAAATGAGAATAAATCATTTTATCGTGGAAGAATTTTTCTTTTTTAGCGATTTGTTTAGTTTTACAAACAAGGAATTTAAAAGATAAGGAGGACGTCAAAAGGGTTCATAGCCACGAGATCAACTGAATGCCACAGCGCAAAAATTATAAATGATATAATAATCAACTAGAAATAAGATGCATAACAAAATAAATACGCGAGGAAAATGATTGTAGGATTATGTTACGTATATTCGAAAAGTCATGAGAAACTGATATAAGAAACTGATTTTTTTATATTAGAAAACACAGATTTTTCTTTTAAGAAGGATTTAGACTAAGCATTTATTTAGAGCTGCCTGTCTTCAGTTATCATATAGGTTGATTTAACAAAGGTTAATTTTCGAAAGCTTTTGCCCATTAGTTTTGAAAGAAAGTAATGTCGTTTATTAGTTCAATTACACCCAAAATTCCTAAATCAATTAAATGAATATTGTAATACAATTGTTAACGTTCAGCCAATGATAATTAGTTTCGCATAATCAATTTTTAAAGGAGAAATAAAGATATGGAGTTATTTTTTCTTTTTTTTTTTGTGTAGATTTTAGGGTTTTTTAGGAAACTAGTTTGTTGAACTTTTTTTTGGTAGAGTTCTGGTTTTATTTAAGTTTTATACGTAAAGTTTTGTTATTTCATTCATAACTGTTTAATATGAGGATTTTGGTGAAAATTTTGGAACAATAATAATTGTAATTTTTTGCTAGTAGAATCCTGGTTATGTTAGTAATTTTGGTAGGAAAATTCTTTTTTTTTCTGAGTGGCATTTTTGGTATTGATAATTTCCTCGACTGTTGGCAATCTAAGTAATTCTGAATTTTAAACATATTTTTAGTTGTTAATAAACTGAGATTTTGGTAAACTCTTTGCAGAATAAGTTCCGTTTTCTTGGCAGATAATATTGATCGATGGAATGGTTTTTCAGTGGTCTGCTCTTTTATCTATTGGAACTTAACATTGCAAAATTAATAAATTGTCACACAGAACTTTTCCATGAGAGGACCATTTTAGTGCAAAAGTGTCGGTGTATCATCTTTTTCCTTAGGTCGCCAGGGTCGTTATGAGCCGCCGTAGGTTCCAAAGGATTAAAATGGAATATTCATACTTTACACAATATGCCCAAATCATATCGTGCTGTAGAAAAAAAGAGTTCTTCATCTTAAACAGACTTATAATATCCACTAAGAACTTATCTAGCAAATATTTCTGAAAAAATACAATAAAACTTTTCTTTTCAACATGTAAGATATTTATAGAAAAATAAATCACTTCCTAACATTGGTATCTTGTTTATCTATAAAACACCGTCAACAGTTGTTAGACTTTTTTTATTAACAAATGTCTCTGATAAATCTTCAACACATAACAAAAATATTTACTTTTTTTTTTGGTTTTGTTAAACGCTTGTTTTTTTTTTGTTTTTTTTTGTGTTTTTATGGGATATGTTTTTTTAAATTTTTTAATTCATTTTTTAAAAATTAGTATAAAAAGGTAGAAATATTTATGTATATGCATGTATATGTATATATATATATATATATATATTTGAGACACATCACCGGCGGTAGTGGTTACACGGCTTCTAAGCCTAGTGGGCCATCGCTGGTCATAAGATCAAACTCCATAGCATTGTCTGTAAGGACAAACGCTGACCAGAAAAAAACGCAAACTAAATATTTCCACAAATTTAATCCCTAATGTAATGATAATACACTTGTATCCCTCAGTGTTCTTACATCGCTCCAATTATCGTTCATGAATGGTCATAAAAAACTATGGGTACAATGTAGGACAAAAAATGTCACTCATTTTAATAGTTCAACTCCCGTCTTTATATCTCTTCAACATTTAGAAAGTTACCCGAATAGCTTTTGGAACGAGCCTCGTATAACTTTATCTATGCTATCATTTTTATAAGATGAAAAACAGTAATCACACTCTTACCTTGATGGTGATCATCTATTTTTGATTACTTTATTTGAGGGAGACTGTTATTACTCAATTTTTGTTCTGCCATTTATCCTAACAAATGTCTTGCTTGGACGCACAAAAAGTGAACATAAAAAAAGGTGTTTCCATCTCTTTTAATTCTAATTGATTTATCACACATTCTTGTCACACTGTGTAGCAATTATCAATTAAATTTATTAATAGAGCCATTAATTGAAGCATATTCATTCATTCCATCATTTCTTCATCGACCTCAGATTTCACAGTCCACTTAATTCGGCCAATAATTTGAAGAGTCGACACCTCATAATTTTGATTTGATGAATGAGGCAGGTGTGACTTTAGGTCACTTTTGAACTTTACGATCATATAAATCAAGGAGACTTCACAAGGGACTCGATAAAGACCCATCGAACATGAATTCCCATTACTTTAGATGCTTTTAAAGCTAATATTATCTACCAGACAACAATTATAAATCATGAATTACCAAGAGATTTAACGCTATAAATAGAGATGTTCTTCTTGGTATCGTGCAAAAGTCTTATTTTGCAGAATTTTACAGAGTTTTAAGGAGATACCTATATGCATGTAGTGACGGAAATTAAGAAGTAGCACAATTTTTATATTATTTTAGAAGCCATGGTTTCTATAAAACCGCATTAAGCCTAATTTTTTCTAAGATTATATTCATTATATTATTTTATTTTTTCAAATAACATGAAATCCTATTAAAATTTAAAGTTGTTATTGGCAAGCGTGTACCGTTACCAACAATGCTACAGAAATCGAAATATGATATCTCATGACCAACGATGGCCCGCTAGGCGTGGACAGTGCTGCAAGTGGCGCATCTTCCGCCTATGCTGCACCTCCCAGGTCCGATCACACCAGACGATGCCGGCACGGGCGGCAAGCAGAGCATTTTCGAGTCGTCGTGAAAAAATGAGTAATAGTTAGGATCTCCACCAGGACTGTTAAACTTGATTGGATGATACTTGCGTTGACTAAGCGCTTCTTTCGCCCGAACTCTCTTTGTGTCAGAGAAATCATGTCAGTACGACATATATATATATATATATATATATATATCGTAATAACTAATTGATCCGTGAAAATAATTACGGTTACGTAGCATTAACTCATCTGTATCCTTGGTATTTGAATTAAGCCACATAAATAATTTTAAATTCATATTAGAATAGATTTCTTAAAATAGATTTATATTTTCTATAAAAAAGTAAATATTTCAGACCACAGATTTCATTGAAAATTAAACGAAATAAGCTTTCCTTTCATTACTACAGAAAAAGCCTAGGGTAAAAATTGATGAATAGTTGGAATATTCCATTTGAATTAAGAGAAATCAAAAGGCTTCACAGTCTTACTAAGAAACTAAGGAATGAAAAGTGAACATAGATAATTTTTAAAAAAATTAAAAACTTAATCTTCTTTAATTGCATCTAATTATCTATTAAGATCCATCAAAATCGACATAATCAATTGGTTTTTAAATTGTTTCATATCCTATTTTTATTGGCATTAACAACTTGGATTCTTTCAAGTACTGATAAGAAAGCATATTATTAAATCAGCCAATGTTAGTTCTGTATGTTGATTAGTGCTTCCATCTCTGCCTACCCCATTCGCGGATAAGGCGAGCAATGTGAACGCTATTTGTCTATTATCACAACCAAATAGATGGATACATCTTTAAAGTATCTGAGGAACGGTCCGTAATAATTCTTTTGCAAATTTTTATTCTATATCGGCCCTGGCGACTTAAGGCAAAAGAAGACGTACATGCAACGATAGTTTAACTTTCACCTTTCGTCCCTGACTTAGTAATATTACAAAGTAGTCACTCAGAGCCGTTCTATTAAAAATATATTATGGTCGAAACGTCAGTGTATCTTTTTTGCCTTTGGTTACTAAGACCGATATATCGGCCCTTTAAATACAATATTACTGAATAATTATAATAATAATATAAAACAAGTTATTGTACAACATTCAGTTAATATTGCTTTTTGCTCCTCTCATAATTAGCGAACTGTTATTATTAACGATTATCTATTAGTGCAAGGAAAACTGTAGATTGTTCATCAATGAGAGTAACTGAACAAATATCTGGATATGGGAACAGTTTTTGATGCAGTAATTGTACACTGTAGAATTAACATATGAAACCTGAGATCTGTTGTTAATGTAGTCTGTGGGAATCATTATTAACTGTAAGTTAACAGCAGTTTCAAGAAGTGAGAATGTTACTACACAAGACTTCACCACTTTAGAAAAATCTCTGGGTAGTAGCCAGACAACCACACTTCGTTTGATAACTCTCATACATCGATATTGGTAGCAAAAACTATTATCAAAGCTTAAAAATGATTAATAAATGAAGACGTGAACATTTGGTTGGTATTGATTTGTTATATGTATATTATATAGTCCAATACACGTTTTTAGAGACTGTATGACTCTTTTCAGACGAAAAAGTTTTTTTATTAGATAAAACTTCGATGTTGAAATTTTATTACAAGAATATAAAATTGTGCCTATCACGAGATAAAATTTGATAGAAGTAAAATTCAAACATTGAAGTTTTTCCTAATGAAAAAAAAAACCTAGGCAGTTGTTTATTTAATAATGCTTCGTTAAACAAGAGATACGTCAATTTTATGATTTTATTTTCGAATTTTTTTTAGCTGTCGATCAAAACATCTGATGTTGGAATACAAATCATATAAAATCATATTTTCTAATTCTATTGCGCGGCAGCGAGAAAAAAATAAAACAAAAAGAAATTAAAAAGAAAAAAAGCGTCTAATTTAATCCTTTATGTCTGAATATACGTACACACACACACACATACACACACACACACGCATACATATAATGTGTATGTATATAATCTATACTTAGATATAAATGTAACCTCTTATCTGTGTACGAGTTTGTTACCAAATGACTCCGAAACGGCCTCGTCAATTTTCTTGAAAATTCACAGAATTTTTTACTCTATATGACAGGAGTTTTATTTATTTTTATTTTTTTTAGATTGCTGTTGTTTTGGAATACACCCGATCGTATATGAATTTCTTAATTAAAAAAAATAGTTTTTGGTGGTAATGGCGAAATTTAAAAAAAACAAAAAAATTTTAAGCACTTTTACAATCTACTGTTGACAAAATTGTTAAAAATTTTCATGACTCTTGACCCCTAAACTACTTAGCCTAGTTTTGGTCATGATAATTGAAATTTAATATTTCAGTAATCTAACCTATGGATCAAAATCAGTTTTCTTTTCAATCGGAAAAATAGCTGCTAAGGAGTCAAACACAGGCCCTGAACAAAGCCTGATAACATATCTAGTGCCTGATGAAATAGTATATTCTCATTGCAATTTTAATTATGAGAAGTGCTTTTCATTATTTTCTTGCTTATATCGTGTAAAATATCTACTATCGATTTTATCATTGATAAATCATTTTATTGATATGCTTCTCTCAACTTAATAAAAAGCAACATGATTATATACTTAAAATCCCATATTATCAGTTTTTGGTTGCTTTTTCGACATTTTTTTCTTATTTACTCTAAATGGATGTGTGTCAAAGAGAGAATTAAATCTAGTCTATAATTTTCGAGATAATTAATTCTAAAAATAATCGTGTTCATTATTAAGAGTCAAGATCGTTTTTCCCTTTATACTTGGAGACCACAAATGGCTAACGATTGATACGAGTGAACAAATCGATAGCAGTTTGACTTCGATTCTTGTTAGAATTGTGTCTTTAATCACTCTTAGTTGGGCAATCGCTATTTCTATGCCAGTGAGATTAGAATTGGATATTACACTCACAGCACATAGTACGAAGACACTTAAACAAACCATGCACACCAACACACTACACTCCCATCTCAAAACCACACAAAATTATATGCTTACCTGAATTAATACACACACATATATAATGATGCTGATAGGAATCAATCTGTTGGTCTATCCTTACTTGAATTTACAGTTAGCGTGCTCGATATCGGTGATAGAGCGTGTATGGTTAGATAAAAAATATAAGGTAAAATCCAAAACCTGGGAAAACGGCGGCCGCTGTTTACTGTCAGTTTCATGCTTGTGCCATCGTCACATCATTTGGTTTTGAATTTTACCTTTTATTTTTCATTTACCTATATATATATTATATATATAAGCGTAGACACGGAGTCAACGGCCTTCGGAGACCAAGGCATTAGAACAAAGCTTTCGTCTGATGACTGCACAGGTGAGAAATTGACAATCATCGAAGACCTTTGACTCTGTGTCTACGCTTAACTAATATACATGCTCTCTCACTGATATTGAGCACTCTAAATATAAATATAAGCAATCTCACTCTACAGATTAATATATATATATATGATGACTACCACTTCATTACAGGGGATGGCCGATTCTTACGGCATGTTAGCATGCGAGTTGAGTCTGCATATACATATATAACAGTATGCCTAATTATCCTTTGATTAATTAAAAAAGTATCTAATTTTTGTCATTTATCTATTATACATATATCATTATTTTCTATTCTTCTTCATACTTTTAGTTCAAATTTTCTGTTTTGTCATGGAAGATGCGAAGTCATAAAAATAATTGTGATAAGTAAATGTTTATAAAACTAGCAATTACTTAACAATCTATTCCTTCTATTCTTTCTATCAATGTATTTTTCTTTAACCTTAGTTTAATTTACAAACTTTAGCAAGAAACATGCATAAAGAAAACATAATTGACATCAATAAGTGTTTTTTTTCCTGTCGAAAAATATCTATAAAGGGATTTTTTGTTTGGCTTCATATAACTGATACTTCTAGTCTCATCTAATCTGGCAAATTTACCTATTTATTTAATCATAAGCATTATCAATTCATTAAGATCTTTACGTATCGGTTTCTATGTATTTCTATGCAACTGCCCCTTCCTAGCCTTTTACCCACAATGATATGGTGAACACATCTTAGGTATGTGTGACACATGCAGTTCATAAAACTGTGCTAATGAACATTGTTCCCCGACGGTTAGTGGTTTTAGAACTGTGTTATGTGTGAAAACGAGGCAAAAATCGGGAGGAGGTAGATGAAAAGAATGTCACCAGAAAAGAGAATGATGGAAAGAGAAAAGAAAGATAAGAAAAAGCCAACAAAAATAGCAAAAGATAGTAATAATAGTAATAATAATGACAATAAAAGAAGTTCCAATAATTTAGCGGCAAGAGCGAACGCTGCCATTTTTAATTTGTCGCAACTGAGAAATAATGAAGGGATTGTTTTATCTTTCTAGGAATTCCGTAAATAAACCCGTTGTCATTTGATAGATTCTTTTTTCAGGTACTAGAATTTTTTTCTGTTAGTCACACTGAGCACTTCTGTTTATTGCTTCCCAAACGTGTAATGAATAGGTTTTATCATAAACCAACGTCGGTACCTGAAGTTGCTTGGTTATTTGTTCAACTGTTTCATGATCTAGAACTAAAAAATATGATGAGGTACATTTATCACAGTTGATACAGTTTAAAGCGAGTAAAAACAAATTTGTGCGTGAAAATAGAAGTTGCGAAATTATTCCTCAAAAAGAAAGTAATTTGTTTCTTACGTTAGATTAGGAACAGCGATTCAGCTGTCCAAATTTATTACAGTTTTTTTTTATCCGATTAATTCGATTTCAGGTTTCTACACTCATCTTCACAGTTATATTCAATAGTGTTTTGCCCTTTATGTTCTTTGTCATTTTTCAGGTTTTTACTTGAATACACAAGTTTTAACGTTAACCAAGACGCGTGCCGTGCTGGTTCTAAAAGTTAGGTTATACAAATTTCTGCGTTAGAATCATCCAGAGCTAATAGTTTCGATCCTAAGTACAGAAATTGACCAGAATACCAAACATAGACTCAAATAGTCACTGCCCAAATGTGCACAGTTTTTTCTGCAGAGTGACTGAAGGCTCAAGTTTGAAGTCCAGAAATCGCTTGTGTGTTCTGTCTACACTATATAAAAGTATCAAGGAAGATGAGAGTAGAAATTTGAATAAATCAATAAAAGATTAAACAGATAAGCTTAACTGGACCCTTCTTACTAAAAGCTGATTTCTCTTCTCGATTATAGATTTTCGATAATTTTTAGCGGTGTTCCGAATCAAAACCTATCGGAGAATCCTCCCAGTCACATGTCGACAAAAATATCGTAGTCTATAAGGAACGAAGTCATACACAGACACACATGTTCCATTTATGAAGAACTGTAGATTAGATTAGAGCTGGAAAAAGCTAATATTGTATATATATATATATATATATATATCGTCTCAACAAAATGGCAAAGCATTTAACAGTCTTGTTGTTCATATAATTTATGGCAAATCAATTTCAGTGAACTATAGTAGGCATCTAGGGGAATAAAGAATATTGATTATGTTTAAGTGTGGGTCAAAATTTGTGAGGATTCTCATTTTCTACAATTAACATGACACACAGGAGATGTTGAATTTAAAAGGTCTCTAATGAATTATTTTTTGTTTATTCTTGTCTATTATCATTATTATTATAACTACAAATAACATTTTTCTCAATTAATAAGTACATCTCTAGCTAGTGTAAAACAGCCTACAAACAATTGTGAAGAAATTACAAGATTGGAATTCTTGGGGGATTGGAACTTGTTACCGGAGTTGAGACAAATATCGAAGAGTTTTTTTAAGAAAGATGTAACCTAAATCTAAGTAGTTCGTTTAGGTCTACTACAATTTTCTTGGACCGGACTCTCACACCCTAGTTCTTCTTTTGTGGGGGTTATGTTTCTCTTTCTGTCTCCACGTTGGCTGTTACAAGGTTTTTACTGGAATTTTAATTTTCCTCAAAACACATAGCCATAGTTTGAAATGGTAGAATCTTTATTTGGACTTCACTCGAAAAGCTGCAACCCTGGAAGACTCGTCTTCTTTAATGCAAATATTATTTTCTTATATAGTGCCAACTAGCCTCTGTAGTCCTAAAAATATAAGGTTTATAAAGGCTAAAATGATAATTTAAAACTATTAGTCAGTTATATTTCGGAGCAATAACTCCATCATCAAACTATTGATCTTTTTTGTGCCTGTCTTCTTGGGTTATTTTGTTATATTCATTGCTGTTATAACAGTTATTGTTTATTTTAGCTCTTTTAATATTTCTATTTGCTTTTTCTCTCTCCTTTTTTTTCTTCATCCAAACAGAAATAGCTTTTACCCAGTAAGATCGACTGACCAAATGTTTTCCGTGTGGTTTATTTTGGTTGATATACACAAACACACAAAGAGGCACACACATACTAGCAAATGTTTTAAATTACAGCAAATGAACTCGGCTTCCATAAACATTATGAAAGTAACCATTTCTCCATTTCAAACATACAAAATCCACGGTGTATAATTAATTTTAGAAATTTATTTTACTTTTTATTATTTGTTCCTGCACCTATTTTTAATGCTTTTCTATTGATGTTGAAGCCCCGATAGAAAATAACACCTGTTAATTATAGTTATTTGTTGCTTCGTAACATTCGGACTGTTGTCTTCCTCTTTGATGTTTTCTTTGCACTGTTTCAGTTGATGAACCCTAAGGCCTTCTTACAGCGGCTTTTATCGACCTGTGGAAACTTCATATAGCATTTTATATCATCAACGTAGATAACCTGTTTTCATTCCGTTAACCATGACTGGGTTCGAAGGGTTTTAAACGAAACTGAAAACATCAAAACTTATCTTAAGAATTCCGAAAATCAATATCTGTTTGTGTAACTAAAATTATATATTTAAGTGTTATGTTGATTGATCTTGATATCCAAAAAGAAAAACCTTAAAAACAAATAGCATTCATTCGTGTATATCATATTTACTTGGTCGAGCACCAAACCAAGTTAGGCACAGGGCTATTTTACGTGCTACATATACTTGGGATTTTTTAATTCAGTGTTGCCCTTTCACCTAGATGAGTTGCTTTCCCGAGTTAACGAGTCCCATCTGCTCGAGAATGCTAAAGTAAAAGTATGGGTTTTGACTGGGATTTGAACTCTCGCAATACGATTCCAGAGTTCACGTTTTTACCAATGCTCCACCGGAGCTGTCAATTCATTTGTCTGTGTTTGTTTGTTTGTTTGTTTGTGTGTGTGTGTGTGTGTGTGTGTGCATATTTAGAATATTGCTAGAGGAAAAATTCAAAATGAAAAGTATTAAGAACTCAGCTCCAAAGCTCTATATCGCTTTTTTTTTCATTTTGTCACCTACACTTTCTGTAGAAGAAAAAAAAAATAGGCAAACCAAATCCAATAATAATTTGAACGTCATACTATTTTCTCTAAATGCAGACGTAGCATATTTGTTTGCTTTGACTGTTAGTTTATCGCTTGCACGGTCACCAGATTGATGAACGCTCAAGCGAGAAACTGACAGTCATAGTCATAGACCGTTGACTCCGTGTCTACTCTTGACTAATATATTATATATATATATATAGATAGATAGATATATAATATAATATATTAGTCAAGAGTAGACACGGAGTCAACGGTCTATGACTATGTCTGTCAGTTTATATATATATATATATATATTGTGTGTGTGACAACTTATTAGTCAATTTTTTAGACAAAATTTTTGATACACAATTCCAATAAGAATATTCTAATCTAAACCATATAATTTCTCAATGTTTACTAATGTCTGCATCACACATCGACTTTTGTTAAAAAATGGCTGGCAATTAATAAATTTAATTTTTGACTTTTTTGCCTCCAGTTTTAAATCAACTGTTATAATTAATTCATTGTAAACGCTAATTAGAAGTTATTCACAGTAAAATTGATTCTTTCCCCTGATTGGACTTCAATACAATAAATATTGATATACAAGTAAAATACATGAAAAATCTAAGACCGAAGGAGAAAGTCAAACTTTTGAGATGGCGGGCTGTACAATTATATTCAATGAAATTGACAGCAAACTTGTTTTTGCCACCCATGGTTTTGTTATATTCTTCTTTAAAATGACAATCGCACACACAAACAAATATATCCAATCATATATCTCCGATATATATACTAGCAGTATTGTCTGGCTTTGCCCGGCGCCGGGGACTTGCCAAAATCTTTTTTTTTAAAAACGCTTCGTGTTAGAAAAATTAATTATTTTTTCTTAATTTTCAAAAAACGCTTCTCTGTTATTTATTTACATGTTTATTTTTTATTTAAAAACAGTTCTTCGTATGTTCTCCGTGTTTAAAAAAAATAGAAAAAAGTTAAGCAAGAATCACCACTTCTAAAACGCCGTAATGATTAATACGGTCAAGTTGCATTGGAAACAACGGTTCCCGTCAGATCACCGAATTTTAGCAACGTCAAACCAGGCCAGTAGTTAAATGGTTGACTATTTAGGAATAGTAGTGTTCAAAGTTCAATTCCATATTTTTCTTCCGGAAATATAGTGCCTACAAATTCCAGTCAAAACCATTACTTTCACTTTAGCGGCTTCGGGCAGATGGGGCTCGTTAGCTCGGGAGAGCAGTTCATCTAGGTGAAGGGTAACACCGAATATGTAAAGCTCGGGTAAGAGCACATAAAAATGGCCTTGTGCCAAACTTGGGGGTGCTCACCAAGTAAATATCATATATTGGAACACACAAGGGTTCTCCATTACAACAAGGTGGTGATCCAGGGTGAACAAAATTCAGAAATACATAACCGAGGATAATTCTCTATAAAACAAATGAAAAAAAATCCTTGTTTACAACACATAAAAATTAAGAATAGCAAAATTATCATTTATATTTGAGTTGTGTTATTCAATGCTTTATACTCTTTTTTTTATAACACTAAGTTCATGCAGAAACTTTTGATATAGAGTTGTTGAAGCATAATTGGATTAAGAAAACAATAACAAAATGATTAATTTATCATAGAAATGAAAAAAAATATGTATTTATTTTATTCTCTTATCTTTCATCAAGATATACTTATTATTTTGAAATCTTATTTACATATGAAATATAGATTGATAATAAAATTATAAATTATCTCTGAAATATACTTACTACTTTGATAGCAAATAATTTCTACTGATTGACCTCTGTGATTGATGGCTTTAAAAATTCACAAACAAGAAATCTTTGAAATGTGGATTTTTATGGTGTTTTTTGGTTTGGTTTGGACAAGCGTCTGTCGTAACCGACAATGCTATAGAGATTGAACTATGACATCTTATGACCAACGATGGCCCACTAGGTCAGGATGCCATGTGGCCAGTGCCGCCAATGGTGCATCTTCCGCCTTTGCTGCACCTCCCGTAAGAGTGGCGGTATCTCAGGTCCGATCACACCAGACGACACTGGCGCAGGCGACAAGCAGAGCATTCGTGAGCTAACATACACAACACAGCTACACAGTTTGAATCTCTGCCGGGACATGAAAGCCTGCTTGGGTGGTCCCTGCATTGGCGCTTTTAATCAACTTTTATTTGGTTATATATAGTCAAATGACATTTAGGAATGCAGAATACATATCAAAGTCATTTTGGTAATTTCTTGCTAATAAAAGTATTGCCAAAATCCTGAATAGAATTAACTATAAATATAAAAATAATAACAATAAACAGAAATAATGAAATCAACAAATTCATAAAACTACTAAATTTTATTATTGTTTTCATTTATGACTCAAAATAATTAAATCTATTTACTTCAGATTTACTATATTCCGTTTTTTGGTTGAAAAAATTAGTTTTTTTGTTTTTTTTAATTCACATTAAAAATTAAACAAATTCAAGATGGCCTATTCATTCCTTAATAGCTAGTTCAAAAAATGAATCCAATATTTTTAAAGAAAATTTTGTTTAAAAGCAAGCTAAAATTAATACTTTAAAAATAATTGATTATGTTTCAATATTGAAAATTAAGTTTATATCTGCATTTTTGTGATGTTATCTAATTAATTTTTACTTATTCAATACAAATAAACTGAGAGTATTGTAAGAAATCAAATAATTAAACAATGGCTTTTTGTTGAAATATCTTTTTATTGGTACCCCGATATTTAATGAGGGGGACTTATGTTTTGAGGCCTGTTCGTTCGTTCGTTCACATTTTTCTCTGCAACCATCCGTTCAATTTTTCTGAAATTTTGCATGAAATTGTAACTTCGGTTAGGTTAGAAAGTGACATTCTCCGATTTTTGAAAAAAAATCTCGTTAGCCCCCCAAACATGCCCCAAAACAGCCAAAAATAACCTTTTCCGGCCTATAACTTTTGATCCATCCGTTCAATTTTTCTGAAACTTGG
>JAUZSX010049510.1:0-20040 GCA_034780655.1 Idiosepius hallami
AGGAATAGGATGAGTAGGGGGAAAGAAAGAAGGAGGAGGAGAATAAGATTGGAGAGAAGGAAACGGAGTATAAAACGTAGAAGAATAAATATGAAGATGGAAAAAATAAAGGAGAATGTGAAGAAGATGATGAATGAAACAAAAATGAAGAAGAAAATTTGAATTTGAATTGTACTACGTACATGTTCTTTTGTACATTTTTATTTAAAAAAAGTTTTAATTAGTTAAAATATTTAATTTGTATAAATATTAACTAAGAATCATACATTTTTAATACAGGAGTATAGAGAAACAAATTTATGCAAATTTAATCCTTTGAAACCGAAAATTAGCTACTGTTTAGGAAATTTTAATGGACTAATCCAATTTTTGTTTACCCATCGAGGACTGAATAGTTTAGAAATTGGTCATTACTAGGGCTGTGACAATATTCTTGTTAAAATATGCTTTATATTCTCTTAATATGCTGGAAATATTCTTCAAGCATAGGCTTAAGAATATGTTTTTTTCTAGGGAATATTGTTTTTTAAAAATAATATGCTTTTATTTCTTGGGGATAATCTTTTTTGAATGAATATGTTTTCTGTTAAAAGCATATTCTTTTTATTTTTTTCAGAATATACTTTTAACAAAAAGCATTTAAAAAAAGTTAAAAGCATATTCTTTTGAAAAAAAATGCTTTTTGTAAAAAGAATATTCTTTTTTGAAAAAATATGCTTTTTTAAGTGAATATTCTTTTTTAAAAAGAATATGCTTTTTGTTAAAAGAATATTCTGTAAGCAAAGAATATGCTTACATAAACAGAATATTTTTGTCACAGCCCTAACTATTATCATTTAAATATTTCACCCCTACCTCTTTTTATATATTTATTGCATCAAACAGTTCTTTTAGAAAAATTAAAATGATTTCTTATTAAATTGATACAAGTTTTAGAATGTCAATCTTGAGAAACTTATTTCAAACTATAGTTTATGCATTGCTTTAACTTCTAGTATATTTTTTAATTGGTGGGGGTGGAAGTTACCCTCTCAATCTATTTGAACTGTAACTATGAATATAAAGAGCATATCATTTATTTGTGTGTTTATCATAGTTGCAAGAGATGTTTAATATTTCCTTGAATAATTGCTGAAGTATATTATTTTACAATTTTAATTATTTAATTTGATTGATTAGATGGTTTATTTTACCAGTTATCAATAATAACTACAGAATTTAAAGAAATGGAAAAATACAAAGTAGTCAAGTATCAGTAGGGCTATGACAAGAATATTCTTCAATAAAAGCATATTGTCACAGCCTTATTTATCATAAACTGTCTGGTTAATAGTAAAAAAAAGTAATTAGTATATAATGGAAAATTTTATTTCACTATAAATTTCAAATGATTCTACTTCCATTCTTATCTAAAAAAATATGTTAAAATGTTTTTAAAAAATTTCTTTCCTTTTATTGAAATGAGATTTTTGTATTTTCTTGTATTTTATTTATATGTATTTTTTATTATAAATTGATTCCAAATTTTTCATAAACAGTGAAACTGTTCAACCCTCCATGGACAGCAGCAGCAGCTTTATAATAAAGGCTGAAACTTCGCCTTCATTTGCTGCAACTATCCACACTTCGTCAATAACCCACCCTTCTGCAGTGAGTATCTCCAAAAGTATTTATTTATCTACATTTGTTGCATACATTAGTATTCTATTTTACCTTCTTGTTAGAGAAATTTTTCAAGTAGTGGCATTAAGGGGAAGGGTGAAGAATACTCCAAAATATCTTGCATAAAATTATGACCACATCAAATAACTGAATTACAAGTTGACGTTTTCTTGATCTTTAACTGCTGTGAAAATATCTATTTTATATTTATTCTCACTTGTTTTTGCTAAATATTGGGAAAATGTTTTACTTAATTATAACTTGAAAATCATTAGGGAACAGATAGAAAGTACTTTAAATGTTTAACCCTTTGATTCCCTGGGCTGCAACACCACTCTTTTAACAGACTTGTCCTTCGGATGCTGTCGTTGCAGTAGCTGTAACTTTCATTTTTTACAGAATTAAGTTGTTGGCCCTATTTTAACACCTAACCTGGAGTACCAGAGCTGAATACTCGATGCTATGCTAGGGCTATCGAAGGTGTATTTATCGTGACACCATCACAAGATGTCTGTCTTATCAAAGATTAAAGGTACATCTACCCAGTGGTTTAACTGCGACCCTAGATGCTTAGCTGGGTATTTCCTGCCCTAATAATGACTTTTTTTTTCCTTTTTTATTAAGGAGAAGCTCTTTAGCATAACTTGTTTCAAATTTTACTTGTTCTCTTATGGTTGCTTCAGGAACATGTGAATCTCCTCATTCTCTTAAGCTATAAGTTAAACAGTGCAACTCATAACATTTAAAGAATGTGTTGATAAAAGAGCTTTATATTTGAAAATTATCGGTGAAAAAACCAGATACCAAAATATAAGCATATTTTAGTTTTTATTATTTTAGTCACCACTTGGATAAATAACTTGCAAATTAGAGCTCTGATAATGGGATTTTTATTGGTTTTACTGGTATTAATTTTTTTCTTCTCTTATTTTCAGCCTCCTGAAAAATTTGAAAAGGAGTGTCGCAGTCTCACTCAGTCCAAAGCTCAAATGTTGGACAGAATTTCAACTGGAAAAGCTGACCTTCAAGATGATGGAGTTCTTACTTTAAATGCTACTGATGTTTTTGGTCTGTGGTCAGAAACTAAGACCATCATCCCAGGAGAACATAGTAGCAGATCTGATACCCTTCCAGATACCACTGCTAGCTCAGGCAGTAATAGAAGTGGAAGTGAGGCTGAAGGTGTCTCTTTGACTGCTCCAACCTCACTGTCTCCTCCTCCTCCTCCTCTCCCGCCTCCTTCTACTAGGTAACATGCAGCATCGACTGCATGGACTAATCGCACACATACATATACAGGATTACAAAACATTTATTTTCTACTGTTTGGACCTATGGACACTTCATTTAATTTGGAAAAAAAGGATTTAATGTATTTATTGATTTTTTTTTTTTCCTCCAAGTTTGTACCCTCTGCATATCCCCAATAGGGAAACAGGAAGAATGCAGAAATAGTGAGGAGGGTTTCACAAATGGACAAATGAGGGTAATTTTATTTTATTCTTTTTTTTTTTTTTTTGGTGGGGGGGGGACTGGCAATTTTATTGGGCAGGTGGACATGCCAATATATAAAAAAAAATCTTTTTTTTTTTTTTTTTTAAATTTTAGAAGAAGAAACATGCACACACATAGATAAATACATACACACATATATTTATGCTAATAACTTTTTTGGTCCCACTCTGCTAAAAAAAAAAGTTTAAAAAAAAAAAAAACTTTTTATGGAAAGTTTGATCCAAAGCAAACTTTTTTTCTTTCTTTTTTTTTCACATTTTTTTTTTGTTTTTTTTTAATTGAAGTGGATTTTTCATTCGCTGTCATAAAGCCAATTTCCAAGATCTTTATGACAATGAGAATGGGAAATATAAGAATTACAAAGAAAAATAACTAAAAAAAATGTTTGTTCATTTGTAGTCCAGATTCCAATTTTTGTGCTTGGAGATTAGGTTGTTCCCATCTAAGTTAAAATGCTCATTGACAACTCCTGGTAATGAGGATTTTACTGCAAACACAAAAATAGCTCTAGCCCAAATTTACAAACCCTACATAAATACTAATGTGTGTATACATATGTTAAAATGCACACAGTGTATATACACAGTTTTGATTGTTTCCAAATAGGAATTTTTTTTTTCCATGTTTGATGTCAATGTTCAAGTGTTTTATGAAGCAAACACACAAAGATAACATAATTTCCGATTGTGTCAGAAAAGTTTACAAAAAAAATTGCATTAATTTTTGTTGGTTATGTCATGAATGGTTTCCGGTTGCAAAAATGAAATTGTTGCGTCTGTGTGAAGTAAATTACTTGTACAATATATGTTGCATTAATATAACTACTTAATGTCTATCTGTGCATTAAGTACACACAACAGTGTTGGTGGTGGGGGGATTTGTAAAGAAACATCTACACCCACCCCTACAATTTTTTTTTTTTCAAATATCTTGATGAAGATATTAGCTATATAGGAGTCATTTTATTGATGACTCTATCATTTTTTCCCACTGGCCTATCTAGTCCTGCATAATATTTTTTTTTTTAAATGAGTTGTTGGGCAACCTTTTATGAATAACTCAAATGATTAAGGCTTATTTATTTTATTTTTTTTTACGATTCTTCTCTAAATCTTGCCCTATGTTTTCAAATTCTCTCTCTAAACTGTTTCTATGTTTTACTAAACTGCCCTCTTCATAGCATAATGAATTTTCATGCTTTTCGTTTGTTTTTTTTTACATATTTTCTGTTATAGTTAATTTAGAAAGGCATTGAACATATATCTTGTTGTACTCTAGGACTATTTCATTTGAACTCCTAATATCTGTCAAGTTATTGGATTTCCACTTTTTTGCAATTAAGAAGGAATATTTAACCAATTTTTTAGGGACAGCTCAACTTGAAATAATTTGTTTTATTAATTAAAAACAATTAATGATAAAAGAAAAAGTTACTTATTTAGATGACGATTTAACTTCTTAAAACTGCTTCCAAGATAGGTTAGAAAAGTTTGGCCATCTAAAAATTTTATTAAGGGTTGGTTTTTATAATAGACTTCAATAATATCAATTTATAATTCGGATAAGCCTAAGGAGTTTTAATTTTTTATATTGTACCCCCCTCCTTTTTTTAGTACAGTCCAACAGCTTCATCTCAATAATAATGATAATATCTAATAATAAATGAAGTAACAGCTAAAATATATATTTTTGTACATTTACAATGTATTGTACTAAATATTGTATGTGGGCCAAAAGTTACTCCAGATTTAGTGTACGTGGCTATCAAACATTTTTTTTAGAAAATTTATGAAATTTTCTTTTCTAATTATTTGCATTTAGTTTTTCTGATTATGTAAATCAGAAAAACTTAATTTAAAATAATTTAGATTAAATATTTTCTTACGTTTTACACACGCATACACATATATAAATGTATTTTATTTTCTTTGTCTTGAGCTATATAATACAAATATAAATTATGTAAAACTTTCAAATTAACAAACCTTTCAAATTTTAATGAATTGGTTTATAAAGATTTCGGGTGATGATTAAAATGTTTAATCATATCAAAAGTAGATAAAGCTTACTGTGAGAGAACTATAATTTTTAAGAATTAATATAATACAAATTATATATGTATAACATAAAAGTAATTCTCGATCTGGGTTTCACCATCTGGATTGTTAGGAGAATACCATTAAATAGGTCTTTCCGCCTACAAAGAAGGTATATACATACATATACACAAACACAAAGTAACTTATTTAATCACAATGCTGTTTATGATAATTTCATTTTTTTTTTTTTCTCTTTCTGTCAAGTGTTACACTCTTGACTATATCAACAACAGCATAAAATTATAGATAAATCATTAAACTGTTCTGTGATAAAATCTAACTAGATTACATTTGAACGACAAGTCAAAATAAAATAAAATAATTTCTGTGCAATCATATTAATTTGGAAAGACAAAGCCCAAAAAAAAAAAAAACCTATCAAAGCTAAGCATTAATTCATTCAGGAAATAAATCCTGTTAATGAAAGAAGCAAATTAGATAAAAAAGATTATATTTACTTTTTGTGTGAGGATGTGTGAAGAGAATTGAATGTCTGTATTGGCAGTTAAATGTTAACTTGCCTATTTTTTTTTCTTTTGCCAGAGAAGTAAAAGTTAGTTTGTTTTTATATAGAAAGAAATTGGAGAATAAAATAGTCCTTTTCTGAACCAAACAAATTCTCAAAGCTGGCCTGAGGCAGTTATTATCTTTCTGGTAAAAGTAGTTGTAGTCATCAATTGGTCAGTGTAGTCTGCTTCATTCCATGTAAACAAAAACTAACACTCTCCCCCGCACACACACCATAAGAAATTCAGCTGTGTATGTCTATGAACCCTTTATTTTGTTTGTTTGTTTTTGTTGTCTTTTTTCATTGGGTCTTATTACGACTACTCCAAATAGCCAATCACACTAAACTTTTAAGGTTTTCTGTACCCGGTTACCTTGGCCAAATTATTAGTCTGTTTCAGACAAGTGAGCCAGGGGAAGTCCATTTGGCCTAGTTGTTAGGCAGTAGGACTTCGGAATCGTGATATAAGAGTCTGAATCCTAGTCGTTCCATTTTACATTCACAACTGGACTAATTACCCTTGGGAAAGGTATGAATCCCTAAATTCCCTCCAGCTATGGGTTAAATAGTGCACATTTTGTTATTAAAAAAACTGTGAATAAAAAGAATGTTTATCAAAAAATTATTGTCCTCGGTATGAAATGACCTGAAAAGATTGATATGCCATCAAACAAACAAGTCATGATTTTAGGAAATTGTTTTATTCCTTTTTGCTTTTGTTTTCTTACTTTATATTTGGCAAGGAAGTGGGTTGAATTGGCTGTTGGGGTTTGTTCATGACGGTAGTCCTCATGCCGCCTAGATATATCCTTTACATCTATACACCTATTTCGATTGTTACTCTTCTAGTGGTTGCTTATAGAGCAATCATTAGAAAGTTATCGTCATATCTGTTATAAGAATATATGTATATATTTGTTCCATCTTAGTTTTATTTATTTATTCTTTTATTTCACTTCAAAAGTTGGATTTTAAAATCTTATAGTCTCTGGCTTAATATCCCTGGATTATATTTAAATTAATTTCTTTAAAAAAAGAAAAAAGATCCAAATGGGTTCTTACTCTTGTGATTGTTTCCTTATTATCTTTTTCTGGATAACATTATATTATTTAAAAAATTGAAACTGAAAACTTTTATCTGAACAATACGTGGCCAAAATTAAAGTAACAAATAATATATTTTTTAATTATTATTATTATAATTACGCTCTTAATAATTTCTTTGTATTAGGTAAAACTGTGTTACAGCTTTTTCATCATTTTACAGCCACATAATGACTTCATGGATTTCATTATTAGATCTATTACCTCTCATCACTCCTTATTCCTTATTTTTAGTCATTCTTGCTATATATGTATACAGATATTTGTTGACAACATCAGGCAACAGAAAAAAAAAACCAGATTCTTGGTAGCCAAGCTTTTGTTACATTTCGAAACAATAGTTTCATAAAAGCAAAAAAATATATTTTGTTCTTTTTGATGTGCTTTTAAATTAAATATTTAAAAAAGGTTTGTATTTGGACTTTTGATATGTTATTTTTCATAGGAAACTTGATTCTGTGTAATTTTATAAAATTAACTAAGTTTCTTTTTTTCTTTAAAAATTATCTTTATTTTTTTTTCTTGTTGCATAAATTTTAGTTATAGAGATATTATTAAACTTAAAATATGGCTGTATATAGTTTTATTCCAACACCTTCTCTATATAAAGGCCTGTGCTTTCAATATCATCAAGTAATGTCTTGTTAAACAGAGGCCACTGATAAAAGATCTTTTTTTTAACATTATATTACAAAAAAAATGACTAATCTCAATAATAGATAAGTAAATCTTTCAGAAATCATTTTGATTGATCTTACTATAAAAACATGTCTGAGGTTTTAGAAAGTCTACAGTCAGACTTCTATTTACATATTTAAAAATTAAAAACCTCCTCCCAAAAAACTAAATTTTAATTTCTTACATAAACATAATACTGTAATGTAAAACTTCATTTCATTATTCAATTTTAAACTGTCAGAAATTTTGTGATTGCAATAAATTGTATCATTTTGTTATGGAATAAAATCTCTGAAGAATAAATAGGTTGAGGATAATTTCTTTTATAATCACATTTTTAAAAAAAAATAAGAATATTGTGCATTTATATAGAAATATTTTACCATAAACTTAAGGATTTAAAGTTTTTTTTAAAAGCAAAAAATTGTGGTAATTAGATATAAATGAATTCAATTTTTTTTCTTATACAACTATTTCAGTAATAACTTATAGATTGGCAATAAAAATTTAAAAACATCATATTTCAAAAACAATTAAAAGTTTACAGTGAACCTTACAAAGGACAAAAAAAAATTCAAATATAGAATTTTTTTTTCATAGAAATATAAGGTCATAATTTTTTTCTTTTAGTGAAAATTTTATTTATTTTTCAAAAAAAAAATAATTCAGGCCAACTTTAATCTATCTTAATATGCTTGGTGACTAAAATAGCTTGATTATATTTTGGCATGAACTAATTCTTTTTTTTAAATTGAAAGACATTAACTTCAGGCTTTTCAAATAATTGTCATGGCAGTTTGATATTGCTCAGTGTTATTAATATCAGCTTCAGCTGTCACCATTTTGGAGCAGGCTGAACTGATCCACCCATTGAATTTGCCTCATCTTGAAATGAGGCAAACCAAATGGTTGTTCCAGCACCTCTGGCCTTACAGAAGAGGAATCCGGTAGGAGTTTGGCATCCTACTTCACCGTCTTGAGCCAGATCCTCAGCTGTCCACAGCGACGCTTCTTCCAGCCCTGTAGTGGGGATGGGTCGATAAGCTCACGGATGTAACTGCTAGGTTGTTGGTGAACAGCATGGCCAAACCATCGTAAGTGCTTGGTGATGGTCTGGTTGAGTGAAGCTAAGACTGCAGTGTTTGAGATGAACTGTTGCTAGCAAACCCAGATGATGTGGCGCAGGTATCTATGATCCGACACTTCTTGGTATTGTTAATTATAAAATAAACATTTGATAACATATGAAACACGATACTTTGTGACGTGAAAAGATTGTCTGGGTTTTCTTTTTTTTAAATTGAAAAGAAAATTAAATATAATTCACTGGATTTCTTTATTGAAATTTGTAGATTTTTTATTTCTAAAGATACAGAGATTAAATTTTATTGTTTTCAATTCAAGGATATTATTCAATGAAAACTTTTTTGATTTCTTTCTCTCTTTTTTTATTTTTCTTAAAACTTAATAACTATTATTATGCTGATAAGAAAAAAAAATCAAATTGGAAAAAAAAATTATTTTTTATAAATTGAAATTTAAAAAAGCCAAAAATGATTTATATGTTTATGGTAAGAGCAAAATTTTTGTATTATTAAAAAATTCTAATTTTTTTTTAAAGTTTTAATTTAATTTTTAAAAAAAATTTTTGGTCTATTGATAGATAAGAAATTGTTTTACTTTTTGATATTTTATGACAATGGATTTAAACGTAATTAGTGTTTCAGTTATTCTTTTTATAGAATACAAAAATTAAAATTGCATCATTGTTTGTATAGATGGGCAGTACTTCTAGTATAAGTATAAAAATTTTTTAATGGTGTAAGTTTGTTATGGCAAAAATGTATATTGAATAGGTCTGTATATAGAGAGGGTTGTTGCCCTATTAACTTAGTTGTGTTTTTTACCATTTGTACATTTTAAATCGTTTTGTTTCCCAAGAAAGTTCTATACAATATTTCCTGCCTCATTACTTTTTAATTCTGTATTTATCAAGAATATCAAACTTATTTAATTGCTGCTTAAATTTAATAATGATAATCCTGTAGAAACTTTTCATTGTAGTAATTTCTCATGCTCGTCTTGTTAAAAATATTAAATATTTATACACTGTTTTTGAATATTTAGTTTTGTCAAATTTGTTTGGTTTTCCTATTAAAAAAATGGAATTGCACTCAAAAAGAAACCCGACTTTCAACATAGAGTACTTCAGTTCCTAAATCTAAAGTTAATTGGTGTTAATTATGAAATAACTCCTAATTATTGTGATATTTGCAACAAGTAATCTTTCTTTTTAACAGTTTTTCTTTTTCTATCTTATTTATATATTTCTTATTCTTATACTTCTAACATTTTCAATTGAGTGGTAAAGTTCACTGTAATTTTGAAAATCACTATTCTAAGTTTCAGCTCAATGAGTAGTTGAGTTGATATCCTTACAGTGGCATGACAGGATAAAATAATTATAAACTGCCTAATACTGTGTTGTAAATGGTAGGATGTAAGAGCCATCTTTTTGTGTTTGAGCGTTCAAAGATAACAAAAAAATATATATTTACTGCAACTCATTCAAGTTTTTTTTTTCCTTAAATTATGATTACAAATTAACTGTTTGATTTTCTTCACCCTAACAAGTTTTAGCTGAAAAAATATTTAATACAAAATTGGTACAATTTAGTTTCAAGAAAGAACTGCGCCATCTTAATGTATTGATTGTACTTACAATGTCTCCTACAGGGGCAGTTTCGATAACCTAAATATCTCCATAGAACAGTTGTTTTGTTCTGGCAAACAAGTATTTATATTTATTTTTTTAAATGCTGTGTTTACAAGGTGCATTACCATATTTTTGTTATTATTATAGTGAGTCTGATTTTCATATTAATGATGTCATATTTAATTGAACATACCAAAAGCTATTGATTAATCTTGAAAACAAAAAGAAAAAAACAACTTTCATGATACTTTCTCCCTAAATTTTTATTTGAAGCAAGATGTTATACAGGGAGCCTAATTTTTTCTCTCTCTCACTCAAGCGCTGTAAAATGGATAAGATTTGAGAGGCACCCTCCCCTGCTAAATTGAGAAAATGATCCTGCAATAAAGTAGTTGCTTTCATAAAGTTATGTTACTGGAAAAATAAAAAAAGCCTAAAATGCATCCTATCCATACCTAGGCTAGCCCTATTAATTCTGAAATTCATAAAAGGCTGAACCATGTTCCAGTAAACCTTAACCGAAGAGAATTTCACAAAATAATTGCAGTCAAAGCTTCGCTAGCCTACCACAAAATCATTCCTATATAAACTGTTATTTTAAGTGTTATTGACTTTCAAAATATGGAGAAGGAAAAAAAACAAGTTAAACACTGGGAAATGTTATAGCTCTGGCTATGACTATGCTTTTATTTAAGAATATGCTTGTCACAAACATAACTAAATATGACAAGCATATTCTCTAATGAAAGCATATTTTCATAGCACTAGTTATTACTAACACTTAACTGAATGGATGCTGCTACTTTATTTTGGCATTATAATTAATGTACATATAAGAAAAAAATCAAATTAGTAAATGCATTTTCTTTTGGGACATAATGGTTTTTAAAAACAATATTATAAATGGGGAAAGGGGTTTTAAAAAAAACTTCCATAAAATCTTTATCCTATTTGTAATTAATACACCTAAATTATATAAGGGTGAGGTGTGTATGCTAGAGCATCTTGCATAGAGTGAATTAAAACCTCTTCATATGATCAACTCGAAACAAGTTGACTCTTGTATTTATAAATGAACATTTTGAGTATAATTGTCTTAATGCAATTGAAAATGATAATATTTCTTGAGACTTACATTAATTTCTATCCAAATTTCTTTTATTTATTTTACAGTAAGTAATGAAAGCCTTTTGCTCCAAAGAATATTAACTTTAAGAATTATGATTTTTATTAAGAACAAAAGCCCTTTTTCTTTAGGAAAAAATGGGTGAAAGAGAATGTTATTTATATCATCTATGTGTTCCTACGCTGTTTGTCTACAATATGTGCTTATGAATGCAATAATGTTTACTTTATATGAAAAAGAGGGCTGTGACAATGTTTTATTAAAGAATATTCTTGTCATTACTTGACTGTTCTGCTATTTTACGATTTCTTTTAATTCTGTAGTCATAAGTAGGGATGTGACAAAATGCTTTTATTAAAGAATATTCTTGTCACAGTATTAATAACTAAAGCTGTTACAAGAATATTATTTAATAAAAGCATATTGTCACTGATCTAAATGTATACACACACTCACACACTTTCATGAATTTTGAAGTTCATTTTCTCTATAAATATGTATGTATACATAGATTCTAATTAACTGATTTTCCCTCCATACAAACGCACAAACACTATCAAACAGAAATTTACATATATCAAATGTTGAACTATAGTCATGTGAAGACATTTTTAACTCAAATCAACGAACACAGCTCTAATTTAATAACCTACTGCAAACCAGAATTTAATAAATGGCTTTTACACACTAGATATAGCACCATCCTCCAATCAAAAGCATAAGCAATGTTTATTGTTAGACAGTTTTGCCTTGTTAACTAAAAAATATCGCATTACAAAATCAAACATTTTGTTGAAAGGTTTAGGGTGATAATAAATAAACATTTTTTTTTTTTCATGTTTACCCACAAATATGTTTATATTCACGCACAAACATATTTCGTTGTTGTTTTTTTCACAGGCTATCCATATTAATAATACTGCCTAGAGAATTTAATCTCTATCTTTTTAAGAATTTAAAATAAAATCCCAAACCTGAAAAAGAATTACACAACTAAAATCTGTTAATTGTATTGGCAAAGCAATGGGATTCAGTTGTCTAAGTATTATCAATTCTGAATCTTGTCATGTCTAACTGAAGAATGAAATTTTAAGTTGATACTTATTGTGATTTTGAAACTGAAGAGCATTATCAATATTAAGACAATTTTACTTATAAAATGTTTTTAAATAATTCTACATCTCTCTCTTTTCTCTAAGAGCCTTAATTCAGCTCATGTTAGATGCATCTACATGTACAACAGTAAAACTAAAAGAAATTGCATCAGGAATCCCTGTGTTATGAAATATTTTCTTATCTCTGTTTACTTAGTTGCAATTTTTTTTTTCACTATTTGGAAAATTGACTCAGAAAAATGCAGAATCATATGAAAAATCAAGACTTTTTTTTTTTATAAACAGATTTTTTAAAAACTTTTTCTTTTCATTTATTTTCTTTTTTTCCCCCCCTCCTTTCATTTTTTTTCCTTTCTTCATCTTAAGCATTGTCCCCCGGAATCTATTTTCATAATTTGGAATCTATTAATAACAAAACCTTAATTATATAAAGCTACCTTGTTGGATTATATATAACTTAATTCTATAAAATTTCTAAATTCTATAGTCAAATGTTCACAAACTCTTTTAAACAAAACTGTGTTACTTTCACTTTTGGCTATTATCCTCACTTTGGATTGTTATTCTGATACTATTTTACCTGCTGTATCCTTTAGTCTTCTCATCAAACCATTTTTGTTGTTGGGATTTTAATTGACTCCATTCTATTGTATTCAATTGTATTCAGCTGTTCATGTTTTGAACCTCTGTCATCTGTTAATTTGTTGATCATATATAAAACCTTTAACCCTTTTTAGTATATATGCTTGAAGTATTAGGTTAACTAAAATTTAATACAATTTATGGTAATTTTTACTCTCATTTTTCAATAATTTATATATTGTATTCTAAAAAAAAAACTATTTTAATTTCTGATTTTTTTTTTTTTAACAAAAATCAGATTCACAAACAAAAGCCAACTTGAGTGCAGCAAATATCTTAGTTGAGTTGGCTTTTATTGTTTCAAATATAATCTTATTTATAATTAAAAAATTTGTATATCTTCTAGATCCAAAATCCAATCGGATCTGGAAAAGGATCATATTTTCAATCTAATCAGATTTTAGAGAATGAGAAGTAAAAATCCCATTTACATATTCTTGAAATTATTTATTATACAACAAATCCTATTGTTTGCGACCTTCGTTGTCCGCAATTATGTTATTAATGGCCTTTTCTATGCACAGATGATTGTAGATTGGTTTTGCATGAACCATTAGTGACCAGTTTTTGGTAGTGGCAGGGTTGGTTGCATATGACAGAATCCGTTGTATTAAAGATTCCTGAACAACCGTAAAAATAAAAAAGTTTTTAAAAATACAGGTGGCGATAATAATCCAAATCATAATTTCTGTGAAATATCAGAACTTGTACAATCTCAAACATTATTTAAATTCTATTTATGACATTTTTCAAATGTGAACTTTTTTTATAAAGTGTTTATAACTTTTTTTTTTCAATTTCTTATTCAGTATTAGTTCTGTGATCATTGTCAATTTCTCGTAATTATTTTATATTGTTTTGAAAATGAAAAGGTTTTGTCAATGTAACAATGAACAAAAATAAGAAACAAACTGCTAAGTTTTACCGATTGTACATTTACTTATATTTCACCTGTTTACATACCCGTGACTTTTAACACACACACATATACTTATAATCTTACCTAACATGCTTTTAAAGTTTCCTATCTGATATAGTGTAATGTTATTCTGTATAAGTAAGGCAATGCCAACTTTCAAGTTTTCTTGCAGATAATTTGAAGTATCTTCTAAAATGCTAATTGAATTATTAAAACAGACCCATGATTGTTTTATGACTAATACCCTGGTCAATTTTGAATTAATTAAATTGGTAATGCCTGTAGATCTATAAATCTCTAATTTTACATTACACTCCCAATTAACATAAAGTCCTTTCAGTGGGAAAATAATTAGTATTTTGATTCTTATTGGGTGTCCTTTACTTGTGGCTGTGCCAATTTAGACTTTGAAAAAGATGATTTGTAAATTTCTTTACTTAAGGCTACCAATTGATTGATAAATACTGGTGTTATTTCTATAAAAGAAAATCCCTGCCTCCCAAAAATGGGTAATTAATGAAAATATTGGAAATACTTAATATAACAGCTAATATGGAATCAATACTCCTGGTTTTGTTGATATAGTTTGAATACTCTTACACATCTTCATGAATTTGTTTTTTGTCTTACTGTTGAATTAGTGTATTTATTATGAATTAACATTAAAACTAGTTCAACTTGGTTAAGAGAGAAGAAAAAAATATACCCATGACACTGAATCGTGAAGAGTAGGTGTTTGGTTGGTATAAATTTAAGATTTCTAATTTAGCTTTGGTAGAACGTGGCATAACTAAAATTGTCCATTTTTGTCCCTGTATGCAGCGATTTCGAATCCCTGCGGTCATCCTGAAAAAAACAGTTTCTTTGCTTTATTTTATATTTTTTTAGTTTAAGCAGAGATTATGCAATCTGTGATTATTACATCACTTATGATTATAAAAAAAATCTATAATTGATTTTTTTTTTTGTCAAGAACTGACCAGGGTGATTTGCAAGAAATATTGTTAGGGAAGAAAATCTAACCCCGTTCCCTAAATTAAAAGATTATAAAACTTTCCTTATTTTTAACAGTCAATTTGTATACATAATTACTTGTTTATATCATATGTAAGCAGTATTGAAGTTGTTAAAATTTGTGTGTATGAATGTGTGTGTACATTGTGAGGCTTATGTTATTAGCGTGCTGATAATTGTTGATTTGTGGCTGAGATTTTCAAGTGGACTCCATCTTACTTTTTTTTTTCTAAATTAAATTTTGAGCTGATTAAATGATTTTTTAATATTTTTTTTTTATAAAAGTGGATTCTTAAATGCTTTTTGTTAAAAATCTATTTAATTTTCTTTTTAACTAGTTTTCTACAATGAAGGAAGGTTTTCAAATTTATTGTTGATACTGTCACCCCCTAATATTTAAGTATTATATAGATTATTAAATCAATTTAAAAAATATATATACAACCTTAGAAAATACAATTTTTAGTTATATCATGTCAATATTTTCTTTTTTTTTTTTTCTTTTTTTTTTAAAGTAAACTAAATTCTTAAATATGGTTTTATTTTTATCAGACATCTATGAAGGCAATTTTGCACTAACTTCAACTCCACAATAGACTATCTTTTTATTTAATCTTTTAGTTAAAGCAATATTTTTCCATGAAGGAAAGGATGGATTTTTTATGTTTTAGAATAAATAGATAAACTGCTAAGGGTATAAAAAAATTGTTATAAATGTCTAAAAAATCTTATTTGAATTAGATTTATAAATAGGGCAAAAGTGACAAAAAACAATGTTTTCAAGTTAACAATACAGACTGCATAATAACCACAGAAGGGAAAATAATGCAAATAAAGGTGTTTTTTAAATTATTTTTTATGTATTATCGTATATGCTTACTGCTTTTGTTTAGAATGGAAAATAGATGAAAAAGATAGTCTTTATTTTAAAAATTATAAACCTCTTTTGCCTCATATATTTCATTTTTAGGGCATCTTTTTTTTTTTACCTCATTTTGTTTTCTTTATATTATTATTATTATTATTGTTGTTGTTATTATTCAAAGCAGGCTGGCCAGCTAACCCCCAACCACATGTACATGGAAGATTTATTTTTATTTAATCAATCTTCCATCTCCCAAAATTTTGGCCCTGTGCCAGATGAAATTAATGCTTCAAAAAGATTTTTAAAAATGGTGGTTGTCCACTTCAACGATTTGACAATAGCCGAACTCTTAATCTTTGAGAGTTTATGGCAAGTTCTCTCTCTCTCTCTCTCTCTCTATCTATCTATCTATCTATCTCTCTATCTCTCTCTCTCAGAATGCCATATTGATTAAATTAATTTCTCAAGAACAAATTTTATGTTTTGGAAAAGTTTAAAAAAATGTTGGGGGGGGGAGTATCTGTGTGTTTTAAATATTCCTTATCCATTCTTATATTTATTTTTTTCATGGAATATGTTGTTACCTAACTGGAGTCAACTGTTTTTTGCCCCCCTAACTCTCTCATAAGTTTTATATTGTTAATAGTTACACCAGTATCTCTTAACTTTTTTATATGAATGCATTTGCATTGAGAAAAGAGTACCTGTAAAGAGATGTGGTACCTTGGTCTAAGAAAAAAGTAGAAATCTTTAAAAAAAAAAAAACAAAAAAAAAACTTGCTCCCCAGTTTTTTTGGTTTATTTTTGCAATTTTTTTTTTCTGTATCCCCAGCCTTTCTTCAGAAAACTATTACTCAATGTCTTATCTAACATTAGATATTGTGTTAGTCAATTGTCTTTAAACACTGTTTCATACTCTCTATTCCTTACTCTATTGTTTTTCCTCCCCTGACTGTTTCATCTAATGCATCATCAACTCCAGAACGTTTTGCTTAATCAAGGCATATTATGTTAATGCCGATTATCCCATGACCTATGTCTAGAAGAAACCTATATTCTATTAAATGTACCAGCGATTCCCACAAACATTTTTTTTTATCCTTTCCTACAGACCCACCTTTTTTACCAACCCCCATTTCATAATCTGTACGGGAAGGTCCACTTGGGGCAGTCAGATTTCAAAATCGTAATACATGAGTTTGAATCCCTGTCAGTCTCTTTATTGAAACTAATACCCTTGGGAAAGGTATGAATCCCCATAGTCCCTCCAGCTATGGATTTAATAGTGCATACTATGTTTTAAAAAAAAACTACATATGGACAAAAGATTGTCTTTCAAAATTGATTGTTATAGGCATGAAATTACCTAAAAAGGTTGATATGCTGTAAAACAACTAATCATAATCTGTACCCCTACCTCTGCTTGGAAGGTTTAATGTTTTGCTGAAAACTTTTTTTTTCCATCTCTATATGCTAATTTTTTTTCCCTCCAGGTACCTCATTTCTTTTCCCTCCAGGTACCTCATTTCTGCAACCATTAAATTTTTTAAAACCTTTTCTGCTAAGAGTATGCTGTAAACTTTTATTCTATAATATATAGAATGTTTCATGTGCCTGCCTTTGCCATTTTTAGGGTTAGTAACAAGTTGACTTAACTCATAAAATAAATGAAGTCATAGTGGCAATAACACAGGCATTGAAATCATGGCAACCACTTCAAATTAACTTTCAGATTAATAATCTTATTCCCTCCCAGCTATTTATTATATTGTTCTATTTTTTTTGTATGTAACAAATACATTTTCTACAAATTATTTGTAGACCTTTTTTTTGTATGCATATGCTACTAAACCGTTTATTTACAATTTATTAAAAGATTTGAGTTTTAGTGTAGCTTAGCTAAAAAGATTTGTATTTATGTTGATTTGTTAAATTGACATTCATACTAATCTGATAGCATCTTTTTTATTGAACCTAACTAGGTTCTAACATTAAGGAGGAATCTTCTGTTTGTAATTGAGAGATCTATTCTTGATTCTAATCCCATGATTATTAATGCCTCTAAAGTTCAATTAACTGTGGGCTAATTGATGAAAGGAATTGAAGAAACCATATTGTGAATATTTTGTTTATTTGTAAAGAGGAAGACCCATTCATATTAGGTACTTTTTTACCAAGTGATTGTTTATTTATTAAAATATTAAAAAAAAAAAAACATTAGGAAAATATTGTGAACTTTCGATCTAATCCTGGTAGCTTTTTGTTGTAAATCACTGTTTCATAGTGAGTAATAACAAAACTACCAGAATGAGGACAAAAGTCCGCAATAAAATTAACACTGATTTTGAAGCCTCATCTTCTAAATAAAAAACATAAAAAATATCATATAAAAAATATTTATTAAAATATTTTGGTAGCATTTTTTTTAAATTTGCAAGTTTTTCTAAATGAGGTCTTCTTATAATTACTCATTGAATAACAAAGAACTAAATTAGCAGGAGATATAGAATACCTTGCAACAGGTTTACTTAAAACCACATTATGTGAATACATTTTTTTTAAAAGTGTTTTTTTTTATTAATCTAAAATCTAAAGTTTCATTTATCCTAGGTTTTGCTTGAGAAAATCTTGAAAAAATAGTTGATCAAATATACTATTTTTGTTATAAGCAGAAATATGCAGAAGCTTCAAAGTTGTCTAGACTTAAGTTTTCTTTACATCAATATTTTAGATATTGAATAGTATCAGAGGAAACAAAGAATTTTTCAATGTGCAATTTTTTTTCTTCCAAACAATTTAATATTCTTTTCTTGGAAAAGAATTAATAAACCTAACTATTTGGGGATATTAAATATTTGGTAATTGTTTTGCTTTTTTAAAATATTGTATTAAACTCACAAGCTTGTTAGTGAGGTTAAATTTAATTCAGAGAAACTAATTTTTTAAAAAAATATCCAATATAACAAAATACCTAAGATTTAAAAAGTCTTATATTTCCAAAATTTAATTTTTTTTTGTCAAATACCAAATGATGATTTTAGGAATTAGTTACAAGTAACCAAAGTAAAATCAAATCAAGTTGTAATTGAAAAAGTTAAAACCAAAAAAAAATTGAAAGAATTAGTGAATTAAATATCAATTTTTAAGTTTATTATTTTTTCCATCATTATCCTAATACTGGCTTTGAAATTTTCTGTTAATTTGCAGATTTTACTGATAATCCAGTCAAAATTAAGTAGTGTAATTAAAAAAAAATTTTTTTAGCAATAAAACTTTAAAATTCAATGAACATGAGGCTTAATCTAAAGTTATTTGTCTTTAGTGTAATCTTTAATCTCAGATTGAAATGATACTAAATTTGTGTGATTTTCATGGTAAAATTAATTATATTCAATTTTTCCTGATGCAATAAATATCGATATTAAAGTATATTGTGAGGGGCTAGGAAAAGTTATGAATTTTGTTAGTTCTGAAGACAAACCCATATTACTCATATTGTTTTTTTTTTCTTTAAGTTTTATATCACTGTCCTTTAATTGAAAATATTTAAATAGAAAAACAAGGATTCTATTATATTTTTTTTTAAATAATTAATTTAATTAAGAAGCATTAGCATGGCCTGCTTAGGCTGCAGCCTAATTTCCTCTTTTCAATGATGGTATGTGTGTATCTATAGTATGTGTTAAAAAAAAAAAAAAAAAAAACACATTTAAAAAAAAATTATTTGTGTTGAAATATAAAAACAAAAAAAAAACCCTCTCCTAAATCTTGTGACTGTTTTGATACAAAACCCTTTGATTAATTCAAGTCACTCTCTACTCTCCACCCCCTTTTTAATGTTCTACTACTTGTTAACCAATGTTGCGATTTTTTTTTGTTTATGGAAAAAAATCTTTAAAAAAAAAAAATTAATATAACAAAAAAAGTTTTTTTCTCTTCAATCAGTGTTAATAATTTGGTGCTGATACCAATATTTAGTTGTTTTTTTTTCCAATTTTTTTTTTTTCTCTACTGATGAAAAAAAAATCAAGTTAAAATATCTCTAGGACATTTTTTTTTTTTTTTTTTTTTTTTTTT
>JAUZSX010049730.1:0-20029 GCA_034780655.1 Idiosepius hallami
GTAGTGAGGACTTTTGGTTAGATATGTTCTTTATAGACTAGATTATATATTATAATGTTCTGAAAATCTTGTTCTGATAATATATATATGTATATTTCATACATTACTGTCTACTTTCATAGCGTTCGTTTCTCTGTTTAGTCCATTTGTCTTAGCAACTCTGCCTATGTTCAAACAGTTTATCATCAGTTCGTGAATTTATCACTAGTAATGACTGCGAGCCTTGGGGGTATATCACACCCGTTGTTGCTGCTTAATAATGTTGCCGCTCTCGTGAGGCGTGCGACTGCGACACTTCTACTTAATTCTATTATCTTGATACTATGTGTGAAGTAAAACTTTGAATTTATTATAATAATCAATGCAAAGGAATTTGTTATAATAACAAATTCCTTTGCACTGATTATTATTCAAAATCTCACTTTTTACAATTTGTCTTCATTTGTTTGTTTACTTCCTTTTATTAAAATTTGCCAAAACAAGACAAATGTGATAACAGGAAAAATTGCTACAAAATGCTCCATATTTAAGAGTATTTAAAAAAAAATAGTATTAAAATTATACAAAGGTTGAAATAATTTTTTAGCTATAATCAATATAAAGTTGCTTTCTTTTTATGTGTAACTTAACTTAACCTCCCATTAAAAACCAACTATATCTTTACCTTAGCTCATTATCAGTTTTTTTTAACCAAGACTGTAGGGAATTTTTGTTGTATATATTTTTCGAGTATTCAAAAAAAAGTGTGAACACATGAACAAATATACTCACATGCTCTATAAAAACCTTAAGGCACATAACACATCTTTTCCTTAGCAAATTAATTGTTCCAGAGATATGTTTAGTTATGGGGTTATTTGGAATATGGATGTACAAACATTCTTCAATCAGTGTAAGAATTCATTTGTCAGAAACTATTTTTTTTATTTACAAAAAATAGTCAAATTCTTTAAAAAATTAAAATAGAATTAATGTAGGTGGTATAAGTGTTTTTGGTTTTTTTTCTATTTTTCCCTTATTTCTTTGATTAAGGATTGGAGTTTGAGTTAGGGTTGATTTTTGTAGCAAATCCTTAATAAGAAGTAGGCGAGGCGGGATGGTTTGATTGGATTCTGAGAGGAAATGATTTGTGATGGAAACCGTTTGCAAATTATTTTTCAGCCAATTCTATAAGAAAATAAAATTCTCACTTAAACTGAACAAATAAACGTAAACATAGTTGGCTGAAACGATTTATTAAAAAAAATTGGTTGAAGTTTTCTGTGAACTTTCTTTGTGTGATTACCGGTGACAGCGCAAAACTGTTCCCTTGTAAGATTGTGATTTTGCCAGTGCTTTTAAGAAATAAAAAAATTCTTGCCGGATTAAATTCTTTTAATTTAAAAAATGAAATATGAATCAACCGAAAAAAGGTTTTAGAATAAAATAGATTCATGGTAAATATTTTTGATAAGATCAAAAGAAGCTACTAATTCAATAAAACTCACGAGTTTAATTAATTAGAAAACAAACAAAAAGAAATTAATTTTTACAAACTTTTTTTTGTGAATGAATGTCTTGTCCGGTCACTTCTGTAGTAAATAGTTCCTAATATGGTGATGTGTGCACACGCGCGTATTCTCGGTGGGAGGATGTATATTCATGCTTCTGCACGTGACTCCGGAATTGTCGGTGCTGTTTAAACAATTCTGGTAGGAAATTTTATAGATTAAATGTTTTCACTGTTTTTCTCTCATCTCATAAAATCCACAAATTCTTTATTTACTCAAAGTAAATTTTAAAATCAATATTATTCAAGTTGTAATTTATAGTTATAAAAACTTATGGATATTTTTGCTGCTTGCATTGAGATAAATTTGAACTATCACTCGGTCAATATTTTCGATGTACAAAAAAGAAACTTAAATAAATATTATTGAACATAATTGATCTCTTTAAAATACAAATCAAATCTAATTTAGAATAATAAACTAATAAAATTTTCGTGCTGATAACAAGAAATTACAGGGTGTGGTTACTTCTAGTTGTGGTTTCCTTTTATGGCGTTCATATTTTTTCTTTATTTTCCTTGTGACAACGTTTTGTTAGAAAAATTATAGCTTAATAGAAATAAGTTATAGTGCCGTGCCGTCATATGTTAATATTTCTTAACCAAAAATAGTCCTATTTAATTTAATAAATATAAAATAAAATACACTTGAGCCGATCAGAAATTAACTTTAAATTAAAACCTAAAAAATCACGAAATAATTTTTTTTATTTATGTTTACTTAAAACAGGTTGAAATGTGATTTATTTAATGTAAATCTCTTCAATTGTTTTAAATAGGAATAATGATATTTATTTTAAAGACATGCTGATGAGTTTAGTTGGGTCAATCTTTTAGATTTGTTTTTCATTACTTTAAACGTTAAAATTTTAATGTGTGATAAAATTTGAATTTTGACTTACTGGTGGGTGGGCGAAGGGAATTAATGTTTCATAAAATAAGGGGCATCGGCGTCTCTCGTCATTATTTCTGCCACTTTTTTTATATTGTCGATATTACTAGCTATAGTCTGATTTTGTTTTCTTTTACAGATTCCAATTATTTTAATTTGTTGAAAACATGTGGGTGAGTACAAAACATTTATTCAGTTTCATAAAAGCTTAGTAAATGGAAGCGAAAAGGCCATTGCTGCTGCTATTTATCACGTGACAACAATCGATTATTCACTTGCATCTATGATTTCATTTAGTGGCGCAAATAAAAGTTTTAGCTTGCGCGGCCCAATAATATTCAAGTATTTTTTTTAACATTAAGACTTTTCGAAAATCTTCATTACAGAGAACAAACTTGATGTAACACCGTCAAAGCGGTGATAGACAAAAAAGAGCGTTCCCGACTACTACTGCCTACTTATTAAACATTAATCTACAACTTTTCCCAAAATTAATTTCTGCTAAAAAAATTCTACACTATAAAAATATATATTTAAATGTACCCAAAAGTATTTTTGATGTTAAACAAAAACAATTGAGTTTTAAAAGCAAAGGAAAATAATGTTTGCACTGGAACTTTACTATTTCTCTTCCCGTGCCGTGTAGTTTTTTTTAGTGTCTTTAGTGTTATTTTTGCAACTTTTCAAGCCTATAGTGCAAGAAAGAAAAAAAAACTTTTTAGGTTTTATTGAAAAGCTTCTTGCTCAATAAGTTCAAAGTGTTTTTTTTGTTTTTTTTAAACTTGAGCCAAAGCTCTGCCTGCAGTGCAGGCAGCACGGAGAAGTGGCTCTAACGGAGCATGCAGGTGTTTTTTTATGCCAAAAACTGCCAATAAATATTCCCAATATTGATGTTTTTTAATTGGATTTCATCTAGATGTAAAAACTACGGACTGTCACCTACAACCGCTATCACAACCAGCCATTCCACTCCCCACTACTAATGATAGCTATTGAAAAGTTCAATTAAATTTACAAGGAAAAAAGCTTAAAGTTAGACATTGTGTTTGTTTACATTTAAAAGCTAGATTGATTCTTCGTTAAAATTAATTATTCGAATTTTGTCCACATTTTTACTTGAATGCATTGAGAGATATCGGGTAAGTCGTGGCTTTTAAAGTAAAAAGGTTTTGATGCAATGATTTTTAAAATACTCGCCCTCACTTGTTCTACTGTTGAAATGGAGTTTATGGACCTTCTTCGTACAAGATAATAAGTAATTCTCCATTTCTCTCTAAGTATAATGGGACTGATTCACATTTAGTGCCTACTGCTATATTGTTCCAAGAGCTAGACTTGAGTATTCTAGTTGCATTATCTTAGAATCAGTTTCATTATGCTTTTGCTGTCTATTGTCTTCATGACTGTATATATTTTCTCCACCTTCTATGATGTTTAGGCATCAACAAGCTAATTATCCGGTGTGTACGGTCGGTCTTATCTCCCGAACTTATCACGGTCTATTCATCCATCCATCACTAGACTTTTCATCACGCCGACACTTTTCATCACTTGGTCTTCTCATCCACTCGACATTTCATCACAACAACAATTTTTAATTAATTCTTAAAAGAATAATCACGTGTTGTTAAAGAAAACATTTTTTAATTATTTTCTTGTTTAAAAATTTGTTACCGTGTTTAATTTTTTAAATTATGTTCTTGTTGAAATAATAAAAAAAAGTTTAATATTGTTTATTAAAAAAAAATTCTGCTTATTTAAAATTGTTAATTTCTCAAATAGCGATATTGTTTTCAACAATAACATACGGGTGGTGGTGGTGAAAGAAAACGTGCCATTAATATGAATAGTATTACTTTTAACTTTTATTTTATTAACATTATTTAAAGTTTCTTTGATAAAATTCTGCTATTGTGTCGTTTAAAAATAAAATAATTATTTAAAAGAAAAAAATTTTTTGAGATTCTTTGTTTTTAATTTTAAGTTCGGTAATGTTTGTTGACATTAAGTTAAAATAAAATTAAACTATTTGGAGAAGTTTGTTTGGATTTTTAATTAAAAAATAAAATAATTTAAATAAATGTTTTTTTATTCATTTTTTAAAAATTTTGAAAAAGTGGGTGCACTATATAGATTTTAATAATCTTTTGTAAAAATACCGCCCAAATTGCCAAAGAGGCTAAAATTTAACGTAATAAAAACATAATGACTTAAAATAAGATTATTATATAAATAAATGTAATTTTTTTTCTTTGAGGTGATGAAATCACTTGATGTCGGGGTGATGAGTGAGTAGACCGTAATGAGTAGTCGGGTGACGGGTGATGGAGAAGTCGGTAAACCAATTATCCATCTTTGGCGACAACAGACTGTTCTTTCTTATCTTTGGAAATCATCAGTCTTGAATCTTGCTCTAACAGTCAACACTTTTGTCCTTAACGACAATTTTCTTTTATGCACGGTCTCGGATGGCCCGTGGCCCGACCGATGGTAAATATTACTTTTCTTTTGTGAACATCCACCTGTGGTATGAGACTAATTTTTGCAGGCATGGTCGCATATGACAGGAGGACCCATTGTATTTTTCTGAGGGAGTCATTATTGTATCCTCTACTAGTGAGCGAGCCGGCGGCGAATCAGGCCGATATGTCTCGTATATTTCGGAGGCCTCCTCGACACGGCCGCGACCTTCGTAATAATATTACTACGGAGGTAGCGACACGACACGAATAGCCCATTTTATGAGAGCTTTCCAAGCCAGACTTATCACCAAATAATTTTTTGTTGATTAAAACAAGATTGTTTTTTAGGGATGATTGGTGGTGTTACGGGGGATCAATATGGCTTTGTATTTAAAAGTGAGCACATCACCCGGACCCGGCACCTGCACCTCTCCAAAATCCTAATTGATTTTTTAATATAATCTGGTAGATTAGTGTCCATGTCAAATCGATAATAATTCCGCTAAAAAAAATGAAAAAGAAAGGAAAGAAAAATTGTTTTTTCTTAAATCTGGTAGATTGGTGTCCAATCGATAATATTCCGCAGGAAAAAAAACTGAAAAAAATAATTTTGAGTCTAGGTCCACCAAAAATTTAAAAGGAGGTGGTAAAAAGTCTAAAGATCGACTGCAAAAGTATATATTTTCTTCGCCATAGTTTTCGTTCCGTTCACTTACACTCTAAAGAAGTCCGCGTCCGTCTTCAATTTTTCAATAGCGTCGTCTCCTCCTTTTCAAAGTCCTTAATTTTAGTTTAACCACAGCCTACTAATATTATTTCTTCTTGCTCCGACCAATTTACGTGAACGTAACGTGTACATTTTTTCGTAAACATCTGTTGTTTTGTTCACTTTGTTGCGTTGTGGCGTGGTGATGGTGTGTTTGTTTTTGGGACAATAAAGGAGAGCGAGAGAGCACTCACTCACTAGCATTCTTTATTCAGCATCTTATTTATAAACCAAAACATGACGGTGTAGCCAGAAAAAATTCCCTTCTAACATTAGACACCATATTGGAATTTTGACGTGGACGACAAAAAAAATGCCTTTTATTAAACAGAGAAACAAATAAATTAAACTTGAATTTAAAGAACAAAACAACAACAACAAAAATTATTAAAATTTATCAAAAAAAAAATAAAATTTACAGAACCAAAAAAGAAAATAAAGGATTTTTTTTACCTTTATTTAACCACCCGCATATCGAATAATTGTTTATTTTCATTTCCAGCTTCCATCCCTGTTATGGTATCACTTGGTTACGTTGTAAAGTGGAGTAGTTTAGTTTAGTGTCATAACATTCATTCACTGTGTCTGTCTTGGTGTTAAATGACCGGTCAAATTAGAGTTGGGGAGTATTTTTCTTAACGATGTATCTTTCAAAATCTACCCAAAATCAGGTAATTGTTGAATCAATATGAAGTAGCATCGAAGTTTTAGAGGCAAAAATGAAGGTGAGCCTCCACCTCAGGTGAGGTAAGGCAAATACATATCGATTATAAAAAAAAATTACTGCCTCATAAAGTTCATTCCCCACTTAAAATCTCATAGATTCGATAATTACCCGCTTTTTGTAGATTTTTAATGAGAGACTTCGTTAGGAAAAATTATACCCCCATTATATAATTTGGCCGGTCGGTCGGTACGGTCCGCCGCCGGTGTCCGGTCACTACAAGACGATGATGCAGTGAAGTGAATTTATGACACTCACCCGCACCCCACTTTTCGACATTACAACAATGAACTAGGGATCACCTTTATCATTGAAACAAAACACTAGGGTGTTTGAATATATTGTTCTTTTTTTTTTTTTTTTTAACTGCTTAGAGCTTCTTTGCAGCTTTAACTCTAACTCATTTTTCAAACAATTTAAAAAAAAAATTACAGTTCATAGGTCAGATAAGTATCTTTTGAAAGAAAAATTTTCGATTTCCATTCATTAAAACAAGTTATTAAAAGATTATTGGTGTTAGGTGTTTAAAAGTGATGGATCGCGTAAGGAACATCAGATTTTATAAGCGTTTTAAATTAAGACTTTGAAATGTCTTGGCTGATGTTTATGTTTGGTAGTGTGTCTAATTTTAACATAACTCAGGTTAGATTCGATCCTCTCCCCCCCCCCACAAAAAAAAAACTGGAAAGAATTTAAGTGATGATTTACCAAACAAATATTGCAGCACAAAGAACTTAATGTTATACTGAATTTAAAAAAAATTCTTGCTGCAATAGCTTAAAATTTATATTTTTTTTTACTATTGTCTTTTTCTTTTCCAGTTTTAACAACTTTTTTCTAAGTTTAATCTTAACTATGTGACTTTTCTTTCTCGCATTTTTCTATTTAATATATTATTATTATTCGCAAAATTTTATGGTAAAGAAAAGCTATATCTAAATTTAGTCTTTTCAACAGCAAACAAGCCCGAGCGCCGCCACCTTACACTAAAAGAAAAACTGAGCTTTTCACTGCATTCATTTATTACCAAGTAAAATTTTAAAATAATCTATTCGCCCAAGAAGCCGAAATAGACCTATGTATCAAAGTATATTTTAATTAAATATTTCACTTAAAAGTTAGATTGCAAATCAATTCAACATGTCTTTTAAAGCGTAAATTTGTTGCTTATGACTTCCGAATAATACCGACAAATGACGGAAATTCAACAACAGCAAACAAGAACAAGGCACACACACACCCTTCGAAAAAAAAAAAATCATTGCTTTTTTTCTTTTTGATTGTGAAAACGTTTAATGCCGGTTTTTATTTTTATGAACATTTTTCCAACGTAATGTTAATCATTGTTTTCTCAGTTTTTGATCGAAAATATGGTCTGTGTTGTTATTTAATCGAAGGCCGACAAACCAGCAAACAACTAACTCCACTGGCTTTTTTTTTCCTTTAGGATAAAAACTGCAATAAACGTTTTTTTTTTTCTTGGCTATTATTACAAACCAGTTATAATAAATACTTAATAACCAGTGTAAAAGTTTAAAAGAAACGAAGCTAATTTCGGCTTTTGTCAACTCAATAATACGACGAGATACTGAAATAATCGAATAACTCCATTTTCAACGTCTACTCTAACTACAGTAAGAAAAAAATATGAATATTTAATAACCCTATTTTCAATTAATCGCTAGAACATCTAAAATCCTTGTTCAATAAAGTAAATTTTATTTACTACTTACTTGCTCATTTGGTAATAAGTAGTTTTAGTTTTTTCCTCCAAAGTAGGGAAGTAAATATCTTGATTTTAAGAGGAAAAATGCTAAATGGAGTTGTTGTTAGAGATTTGTTCCAACGAGAAAAATGAAAAGTTTGATAATTTTCTTTTTTGCTCCAAACTTCCATTGAAAGTTCTTTCATTCGGAGAATTAATTAATGCCTATTTTTGGTTTTGTTTCAAAATTTTTTTTGTAAAATTCATATTTTATAAATTTGCCTTACACATTGAATGGTGGCTGAATTATTAATTCTATTAAATTAGAATGTCCTTTCATAATCCCTTTACTTGCCTCTTTCATAATTCATCACGTGTACTGTTGCGTGCAACTTAACCATATCACCATAAATGACGTCCATACTCCATTTCCGACCAAAAGTGATCTTAAATTATTTTGAAATGTTTTGAAAAATATCACAATCACTAAGCACAAATTCTTGGGTTTTTTTAGTTGTTTTTATCAAATTCCAATATTTTCAAAAAAAAATTTCTCAAATTAAAAATTATTTTTTTCTATTTCAAAGGAAACTTAAGGGCGTTTATGAGACAAGGAAAAATAGGACGCTGAAAAATAATCTAAATAAAATAATTTTAAGGAGATTAAAAAAAAACTTTGAATTTTGATGAAAATAAAAACCCTATCGTTGCCATTTAATTAAAAACAACACAAGCAAAAACCAGCAGCCAGGAACACAAAGGTGTCTTCTTGTCTTAATAATTAAATGTAAAGAGTAAATGCCACATTGAAAACTTTAGAAAATTGCAAATCAATTGTTTATTTTCTTAAATTTGTTGACATTATTTTTCCTAAATTGATTACAAATATTTTGGCGTTTGTTTTTATTTTCGTTAACTCAAGTAAGAAAAACAATGGAACCGATTTTTTTTGTCAGTGGTTTTCTATTTGATGTGAATGAAAAAGAATACATTAAAACCCTTCCCATTCAATCAGCTATGTCTGTTTTTTTTTTTTTAATGAATTTAGATGTAAGCGAAATTAGAAATGTAAATGAGCGCGCAGGAGGACTATCAAATAAAACAAACACTAACAAATAATTAAAGAAATAATACCTTTATTAAATTGTGAAATTTCTTGCACTAAAGGAAATGGTTACGTAAAGTTCACGCTTGCATGTGAATTCAAAATAAAAAATACACTCTTAATAATTAAAAATAAAATTAATATTTAATTGCCCAGTTACTCAGTCAATAGTTTCTTAATTTTTATTAAATATTTAATTTACATTCTATTGCTTTCTTTACAAGTGTTTATTGTCTATAAAAAACAGGACATTATTACAGTTTGCATTTTGATTTAAATTATTTCATCATCCACTCCAGACGATATAGCCGATAAATTCATTATTTCATATTTTTACCATTTTATTACAAATCCTTATAACATTAAAATGAGTATCAACCATGAATAAAGATAGATTGATTTTAGTCTGGGTGTGGGGGGAATAAATTTTGGTTTGACGTTTTCATTGTGCCTTTATAAAATATTTTTTTTTAGAAAACGTTGATTTCGCTCAAGCATTTTGTTAAAAAAATGTTTTTAAATTAAGATCATTCAGCTAAAGAATTTTTTAAAGTTCATTTTCATTTTTTCTTTTAATTTATTAGAATTTCCTGTTATTTTATATGCTTAATTTAAATTGAAATTACATTACCGGTAGCTGTCTTTCGTTCTGTCTGGTGACGATTGCGATAAGTGTTAGCAAAAATAGGAAATATTATACTTTTAAAATTGTTGAGGGGAAAATACGTAGTAAAATTGAGTGAAAATAAAAATCATTTTTTGGTTTAACTTGACGCGAGTTTCTATGTATGTATTTTTTTTTTTCAATATTTGTATTTTCTTAAAATCCGTGATGTGTGCATGTCTACTTAGTAGTATTATCCATATTTGCATGTATTTCGATTAACGAGTCGCTGTAAAGCACACAGCAAACTAAAAGATGCGCATGATGTTATTGTTGAATTACTATTACTTCTAGTTCTACTGCTATTGTTATTACTACTACTACTATTAACCTGATTTCATTTACTGAGAGAGTTCGTCCTCCCCCTCCTCCTGGTGTCTGTTCTTGTTTTTCTCCTCCTGCTGTTTATCTCTCACTCTCTCTCTCCTCCTCTCTCAGTTTCATTAGCGAATGCCACTGACAGGTCTCTCAACTCAGTTTAACATTCGTTCTATTAGGAGACTCTCTGAAAGAACTCAATGCTACTACAAAGGACAAATCCCCAATCCGTCGAAACATTTCCAATTATGCCTCGAAACGCTTTTAAAGGTAAATCAGACATTTTTAATAGAAATTTATTGGTTAATTAATTCTTTAGTTTGACTCATGAAAAAAGATCTTTTCTTTGCCGACGAAAATAGTTGCTTTTTTTTACGTCGTCAAATGATGTCGTTTGGCAGAAATTCATTACATTATCACAATAGCTTTTAACATTTCGTCTCATGGTTTTTAAAGATTTCGTTTAAAAAAATTCTGCTTCTAATTTAGATTTTTTTTAACTCTCTGTTTCATGACTATCTGAAATCTTTCTCTACTCCACTCCTCACTTACATTCATTTCCAAGCTAAAAATGGCCGATATGTGTTTGGATGTATTTTGGTGTATGTTTTACATGTGTGGACATTACTTTAACGTTATTAAATGCCGGGTTTGTGGACAGCAACACAATCTTGATTTCATTTTATAAAGGGCATTTAAGTCGTTATCATATGTATTTATAATACTACTTTAGATTGTATGGTGCTATGTGATTGACTTCGTCTCCCTTTCTTCATAAGCCTTTTTCTTTAATTTAAATGCCTAATACTTTTATGCAGATGGTATTATTTTTCTATTTTCAGTAAGTTTTATGGTTTAAAAGAAACATTTAATGTTAGATAAAATAATGTATTCTGATTTATTACACTTAAAGTATTCATAAGTATTTTGTAAGAGTATTGAATGGGCTATTATCGAATCCAGTCTATTTACTCACCATCTATGAATTCTACTGCAATTTTTCACAATCAGATTAGAAATTTCGGTTTACAGATTACACTGGAAGCCAATATTACTATTAGAGAAATCATCAACTGTATCACAGCACAAAATCGAGTTTTTCCCCTCAATATTGTCAATGTTTCTAAAATCTATAATCGAAATATCTAATTTCTTTTGACTGTAAAATTTTTGTATTAATCGAATTGTTCTAAATTTATTTTCACATATACCACCTTTTTTTAAACATCTGATAAAATTTAACTTCTATTAACATCTCAAATTTTATTTTTCAGCCCCCAAAACTAAACGATCACCTGCTAAGCAAGAAACAGAAGTAAGTGGAAAAAATTTTTTCATTGATTCCTTTCCTTCGTATTCCTTTTCAAGGGTTATTAGATTCTGATAAGTTTATTTGATCTCCAGTATATCTCTCTCTCTCTCTCTCCCCCCACACACATAATATATACACACACACATAATATATATACACACACACATATATTTTTTATTTATGCACACATATATTTATTTATTTGTGTTTTAGTTTTGGTGTTAGCATATATTTATTACATATATCGTAATTTTTGGGTCCGTTTTTGGTTGGTCTTTTGTATCGTTGGTCGTAAGTATTATTATAATCGAATATGTTGTGATTGTTCGCTAGTTAATATTTTTTAGTTTCTTTTAAATATAAGTCTAAATTCTTTAGAATTGTAAGAAGATTGTTTTCAGTTGTATTGTACTTGCTGTCTTACTTTTTGTACAAACAAAACAAGAAAATCTCATAGACTTGCTTTTGGTGCTTTAAGCTTTTCAATATGGCGACCGCTTAGGTCCTTTAAGTTAACTTGTCATACGCGTGAAATATTTAGTTATTATTATTTAGTTTTCCCGGTTTCTATGTTTATATTTTGGTTTATTTTATCATCATTCATTACTTTTAAGTTACTCAATAGTTTAAACAAAGAATAAACCTAAGTTATCAATTGTTTGCTTTACGACATAAACACCATTGAAAATATTAAAAAATAAAATTTCATTCAGTTTAAAATATTAAAGCAACTATTTGGAATGAATAAATCTTATTTTCACTGATATTTGCTCAATCGAAACAAGAAAAAAATCGGGTAAACGTAACTGTATTTACGACTTCCACTTAGTTTGCATATGGGGTGTAAATAGATGTATTTACCTCAACCATAACATTTTTTTTTGGGGGGGGATAAGCTTATTTTCCTAACAATTCTATCAGTTTGTTAAAAAAACTGTTTATCTAAAGATGCTGAACTTGCTCGCTTCAAAGTTTTAAGTTTTCGGTAAAGTCCTTGAATGAGTTGGTGTGTATCCTGTTTACTTCGTGTTTCTTAGTCCCATTTGAATGTAACTTTAACAAGTAAATCAACGATTTTGTACTATATCTAGATAAAAGCAAATTAATTCATTTTGTGAAGAGTGGAAACTAAAATCACTCTCAAATAATTGAGAAAGAAAAAAAAATCTTATAACACCCCCTTTCTTCCACTGTATTCTTGTATATGAAAATGGCTACCTACCCTTCTGCAAGTTGGTCTCGGGAAATTGGTGTTTTTTTTTCTGCTTGCTTCGGACATATTTCTTTAGTTCGTGCTGGGTATCTTCACCAATAATTGCAATCACTTTCATTTTAAAACAGATTTTTGTCAACATAATTTTTACTTACATCTAAATAGATACGTATCCATCACATGCTTGAGGTTTTTTTGTTTTGTTTTTGTTTAGACAGTCCCGCATTGGGTTAAATTTATCCTTTACTTTTCAGTTTTTTTTTTTCTTTTTTAGTCAACTTTGGAACTTGTGTAAAATCTTTTGATGCGTTTTTGAGGAATGGATGCGTTATTTACTTAAGCCGCATTAAACTAAAATCTTACACAAGCGTTTTAATCTTGATTACTTAGAGACGATGGAGAAAAAATACTGTTAGTTAACTTATCTATAGGAAATCATCGTTATCTACCAGCATTACATAATGAAAAGATCATTATTTATAATAAAAGAAAATTCACGAGCAAGGTCTTTCAGGTTTTATGCTGCTACGCACTTCACTTTATTTATATCTAAAGTTGTTTTTTTGTCCTCCCTGTGCACACACAGTCAGTCCTCAATCCAAACCGATCGTTATCCTCGTAATTCTAAGTTTATTCACTATTTCAAACGATTTTACATGCTTTTTTCTGAATTATTATAAACAAGACGTGAGTTTTATTCTGTCTTATCAAAAAATATCTTTCAGTTCCAACTTTATTATTTTCTTATAATAAAATGCTTTCTGCTTTTCCTTAAGTCAGTGTATTTTGCCTAAAAAATGGATTTGCTTAAAAACGTTCTTTTTTTGCCTGACGACCTGTTTTTCAGGGTCTGTTTTAACATACAAACCCCTAAATTGGTAGTAAAATAGTTTAAAGTGTGTTTAGCCTACTGAATTATTGATTACGTACATGATCAAGTTTACGAAATCGTGTGTTATCTGCTTTTTAATGGTATTATCTATAATCTCTAAGTATGTTTCTCGTCTGCTTATTTATCGTGGCATATTTGTGCCATCCATTCCATTGTCTCTTCTTCTTCGTACCAACAACCACTACTCGCTACCAATAAAGATCCCTTAAAGACTCCTACCAATGTTGTTAATGACAAACAGTCCGTTTTAACTTTTTCTTCTAAACACACATTATTCGAAAACTGGCTTAAGTTTTCTCTAAATCCTTATTTCATACCCCACGCACGCATTATTTTACTGTATGTTATGGTTATACTTGAAACTTAATCTTCTAAACAAAACAAAAAAATAATTTTTTTTTACAACAAACGTTTTTTTCCAAAATATTTTCTCGGGCTTTTTATTGTTGGTCTGATCGATAATGTGGTTTGATTAGAAAACTCTGAAAGAAAACAAAGAATAAAAAATAAATAGTTGAAAATACTTTTTAATTTCCATCCTTTGGTGGCTAAATGCGGAGATATATGAAACCTTGCATTTAATCAGTATTATTATGCTACTACTACGACTGCTAAGCATTTGAAGGAAGCCGCCCAGACAAGATGGCGATGTGTACACTGTAGTAGTACTAGTACTACTACTACTACTACCGTACTCTACTCGTTCAGACAAGGTCCTTTTGTTGACTAATCTAAAATCATTTCAACATTTAATTCATTGTTATTCTTTTACCAATAGATGTTCAATTATTATCTCTGCTTTACAGAGGCTGATTTTGTTAGTGAATACTTGAAAACATTTCCTATTTATCCTTATTCTTAGTCCCCCCACCGATACTGAAACAGAACTGACTGACGAGCCGCTTGCTGGCTGACTGGCTGCTACTATCGCTTCTCCGTTCAATATTTAGCAAATCTATTATTCCCAATATCTGTGCTTTCGTTCTTCCCTTTTACACACAAAAATAAATAAAACAAACTTAAAATTATTACTACTGTTCGAGATTATTTTTGCTATTTTTGATCTTAGTTTCACTCATTTATAGGAAAATTGCCGAGAATTCATTTTATAGATGTTAAGTTTTACTTGATTGTAAGGTTGTTAAGCGTGTGTGTATGCGATGGTGTTTTTTAGTTTTTGATACCACTTTCTTTTCAATCAATTCATTCAATTATATTAATTCCCGTAATGATGATAGGCTTTATGATGGGCGTCATCGTAATTTTTGGACGATTTATATTGTTCCATATTTTTTTTTTTTCCATAATAGTCCCAATTAATTAAGTTACGGTTTACGTTATTATAAAGGAGGAGGCGAATGTTGCGAGCTGAGAGAATACGCCATTCATCCATTTCGGACAAAGAAGAGGGAGTGAGGGAATACTGCTTCCTAAAAACTAGTATCCATTCATTGCATCATTATAGAATTAAAGTTTTAAAGATCAATTCTTCAAAACGTGTAAATTGTTTGCTTATTTGTGCGATAACTGAAAGAAAAAGTTATTTTGATTTTTTTTTTGTTTTTAAATCTAAATTGGTTAAAAGCAGCCAGATTATTTTTGTTTTGTTTTTTTTCTCCTAAACTTCATGATTTCGGTTTAAATCCAACTCTTCTTTTACAAAAGAAAATAAATTGAGCTTTCGTGAAAGTTCATTGGAATATTTAAATTTTTTTAATTGGTTTTTTTATACAAAAAAAAAAGTTACCTGAATTTTTTTCCATCGACGAGGTAAAGAACCAAGCCAGTCAGTCACACAAAGCAAACTTCCGAGCCCGGTAGTTATATGCGTTACAAACTTGTGTTTAATGGGGTGGGTTGGTTTGTATGGTGCTTAAACGGGATTGTTCCCATTAGTGGGCGTTAAAAAATAATAATTGTCCTGCCATCATGTGTACGTGGTTGTTCGGACCCAGGTTAGATTTAACAGTAAAAAATCCAGTTAAAAAATGTAAAACTATTGTTTTTCTTTGAAGCGTGAACATAACAATTAATTACAAAACACCTCTTTCAGTATCATTAAATCATTCGCCAATCTATTTGAATACAATGATACAGAAAATACTTTAATTCCTCCTAAAAGAAATGAAAAATTTATCAGATCTTAACCAAGAAACACCTTAAAGGTTAAAAAAAAAACTTGCCGACGACGATCCCTCGTTAATAATTTGCTTTGTTTGGGATTGATGAAATTTTTGATTAATTTCGGCTAATTTTAAAGAAGTTTCTGTTAGGGTTATTTATATTTAAATTTTCACTATCGAAATTCTTGGGACGGGGGTTTATTTTCAAAGTAAAGAAAGCCAAAGAGGAGCTTTGAAAAAAAAAAATTTAAGATCGAAAATTTGACAAGACACTTAGGCATTTTGAAAAAAAAAAATCTATTTGGTTTGACTATTTTTGGATGGTGGCTCTTATTTAATCAATAATTTTTCTTTTAAATGAGTGGCCGTGTGTTGTGTTAACACAAAAATTTTGTTGTTACGCCCTAAAAGAAATTACCTTTATTTTTGTAACCTAATATAAGTTTATTTTCATTGCTTTTTTTTTTCTAAAAACAAGTTATAAGATTGGATGTTGTTCCCTCGGAGAGGGCATAATCGAAAGAAACAAAAAAGGAAATAAATTTACTTGTTTTGAAAGTTTTGAAATTGAGCCTTTCTTTCTGTAGATTTGTTAAATTACGTTTACGTTTTATTAAAATTGTTTTTTTCTGCTGCTCTTATCTCGTTTCTCAATAAAAATTGTTTTGTTTAGATATTCTTTTGTATTTTCATTTAAACACTTAAGTCGATTATTAACAGTTACTTCCGTTTTTCGCGCTACATTAAGAATTTACATTCCATTTTTCAAATAATCCTAAAATTCGTTCCTCTCCTGTATAATTTAACAAAACCCACTACTACCAGCCGAATATTTAAATTCTTCGGTATTCGTTTTTTTTTTTTAGTATTAAAGATGTACGTGCACGCACGAAAGGTGGCTTGCCGGTAATAGCGTGAAATGTTGTGCTTTCGAAAAATTGCAGTGAGGGTCGAAAAATCATAGAAAAAAAAGTTAACAAGGCCCTTTGGCAGCTTAAGGAACAGATAATATTGAGCTTTGGACAGGGGAAAAACACCGGTTGTACCTTGGCAATTTGATGGGTAATAAAAGTAATAAAAATGACTTGAATTAAATTAATTTGATAACTGAATTCATTGATAATTCAGAAAAATTGATAAGTTAAATTTTTGGTTATTTTATTTTACCCCAAGGCGAGCGAAGCGAGCCTTTTGGTAGTGAGGACTTTTGGTTACGTATACTGCTTATAGACTCGGAGATGGCTTGGCCTAGCAGGCTCAAACTTGATGTGCTGATAGAGAACGTCCTTGCGAAGGAATTTTTTTCAATCCGTCAACATACAAGTTATCCCAAAAGTTTGTGAAAACATGGAAAAAATAACTTATATATAACTTATAGTGAGGACTTTTGGTTAGATATGTTCTTTATAGACTAGATTATATATTATAATATTCTAAAAATCTTGTTCTGAAAATATATATATGCATATTACTGTCTACTTTCTTAGCGTTCGTTTCTCTGCTTAGTCCATTTGTCTTAGCAGGAGCTATGTTCAAACAGTTTATCATCAGTTCGTGAATTTAGCACTCGTAATGACTGAGAGCCTTGGGGGTATGTCGCACCCGTTGTTGCTGCTCTCGTTGTTGCAGCTCTCTTGAGGCGTGCAACACATCTACTTAATTTGGTATTTGTTTAGTTTTGGGCCCTTTTGTCGTTGATAGTCAAATGTCCCTTGGAAAAATTGGATGGGATCGAAAAAAAGAACAAAAACCAATGTAACGAAATAACATTTTATTAACATTAATATTTTTAATTTTTACATTTCTTCTGTTAAACCAAACGTCGATTTTAGATAGAATCCTAATTGTTTTGAAACTTGTTCTTTTCTTTTCTTTAATGTTTAATAAAAATGTTATTTCGTTACATCGGTTTTGTTAAATTTGTTTTATCATTTTACGACCGATCTGCACTGCAATTTTTCGAAGGGACACGATTTCAAGCTATCACTGGCAAACCATCTCTCACCCTGGCACTCATTTTTAATGGACCCCAAACGCTAAACAAATGCCAATTTTTCTAGGGGACAACTTTTTGCCATAACCGGTAAATTATATTTACCTTTAAAATAACAAACACCAAAAATTGTACTTCAGATTTTTCATTGAAAAGATATTTCATTTCGGCTTTTTTTAAATTATACTTTGAAGTTAAAAAAAAAATGGAGACGTCTCTAAACACATACACACATTAAAAACACCCACACTTGGTTGTAGTTAGTTCTTACTATCGAATTTCATGAAAACTAGATGAAAAAAATCAATTGCTTGTATTAATTTTCTTAAATATATTTAAAGTAATAATTGAATTTTATAAAACGCCAACACACACACACACACACACACACACGCGCGGAGTATGCTTACGACAATAAGAATTAGTTTAGTTTTTTAAGAAATGTTTTTCAAGGTACTTTTATTTTAACTTTCTATTGTTAGTTGTTCAATACATAACAAAAGAAAAAAAAACTTCTTGAGTTTTCTTATGTACTAAGGCAAGGCAATATTGGAATCTCTTTTCTTGCTTTTTACATATTTTGCTTGCTCATTCTTATCTGAGACAAAAAGCTATACTCTTTTCCACAGCGGTTTGTACTTAATGTTATAGTTTTATATCAAATATAGTTAAATGAGTTTTAAATTAATGAAATTGAATTTTTTACTGCAAAAATAAACTGAAAATGTTGACTGAACTCCTATCAAAAGGGGGATAACTTGTTCTGAAAATGTGAAATCTAATTTAATCTTTCACGTTTTCTCATAACAATTTCCCATTTTTCAGAATGAAATTTTCACAAAAGTATTTTTACTTTACAATCTCTTGGAATAAGGTTGTAAAGAATTAGAACTCTGACCTAAAAAAAAAAAAAAAAGGTTTAATAATTTCCTGAAAGTACATTTAAAGAGTTAAGAGGAAATTATTAGACATTTTTTTTAAAAGAAATATTAAAATTAACAGTAAAAGTTTTTTTTCCTCTTTACTATTTAATTTCATTAAAATATCCATATTGATGTTTCATTATTTATTTTTATATTTTCTATTCATTAATGCAAGTTGTTTTTTTCTAGTGCATTTGTAAATGTTCTACTAAAATATTTCCACTTATGTTTCTTTATTGTGTTTATAAAAACAGTGCAAGTCTAACAGTCTTTTTTTGCTCATTTAGTAGTGTAGTGTTAGGTATGACAGGACACTTGAATTATTTTTTTTTACCTCACCAATCATTGAAGCCACAATTATTTATTTAAAAAATATTTACTTAAAAGAATGAGAACATTTAAAAGTGAATTTATTTATTTATACATAATGCCATCGGTGTTTTAAACAAATGGGGGGTTTAACAATTTTCCGATGTGTCCTGTCATACCTATCACTGACGACACCCTCATGCGTCCTGATTCAGGAGCGTATGTTTGAAAAATATAACGACTCTGAGTGACTACTTGGTAATTTTGATGAGTCGGGGTTCAAAGGTTTAATGTTTCTCTAATATAATGACTCAGTTTTTTTTACAGCATATCAACCTTTTTTGGTCATTTAATGTCAAGAGCAATCATTTCGGATATAGTATAAATCACATGTTCGATCGTCTCTGGAATTCAAGGATGTCAATGGTCTTAGCGTCACATGGCGAAATCCGCTGTCGATGCATGATGAGGGCAATATTAGCGTTAAAGCCCACCCCCTCACACACAAGTAGGACAGAAGTGGGTAGGGGCTAAGCTGTTGTATTTGTTTTCTCTCCCTTAACGCAACTGCCACTTGATTTCTTCCCTCCTGATTACATATGTACTAAAACCCTGAGAGTTGTAGCCCATCATAACATGGTGACGGCCACGTCTTGACTGAAGACGGCCTACTCAAAGAAAGGGCTACATTTGAGCGAGCCACATATGTGTAAGAACTGCCCTTCTTAAGTTATCTGTACATGTAAATTACGTGTTGTGCGCTTGTACGACACGCACAACCCGCTCTCGATCCACGTAATCGTTAATCAGTAACATGCAAAATGACAGTTTAGGTGGAATATATATATTTCAAGTAAATATCATATTTACTTGTAATAGCACCGACCCAAGTTTAGCACCAGGTCATTTTTTTTATGTGCTCTATATACCTGGGCTTTTTGAATTCAGTGTTACCGTTCACCTAGATAAGTTGCTCTCCCGAGTTAACGAGCCCCGTCTGCCCGAGGCAGCTAAAGTAAATGTAATGGTTTTGACTTGGGTTTGAAATCACGTTATACGATTCCGAGCTTTTACCAATG
>JAUZSX010049840.1:0-36799 GCA_034780655.1 Idiosepius hallami
AGAGATAGAGAGAGAGAGATTTTACACAGAGAGAGAGAGAGAGAGAGAGAGAAGACACAGAGAGAGAGGACACAGAGAGAGAGAGGACACAGAGAGAGAGAGGACACAGAGAGAGGGAGAGGGAGAGAAGACACACAGTGAGGGAGAGAGAGAGAAGACACAGAGAGAGGGAGAGAGAGAGAAGACACAGAGAGAGGGAGAGAGAGAGAAGACACAGAGAGAGGGAGAGAGAGGGGGAGAGAGGGAGCCAGAGAAAGAAGATAGACCGAGATAGATAATACCTCAGATGAGAAAAAGTTCATTGGAGCAAGAGTAGAGAAGAAAAAAATGAAAAGAAAATTAAAAGGCTTGAAAGACTCAGAGTGGAAAGAGGGGGAGGAGAAATTAAAGAGTCATGAGTGAGAGGGAAAGAGAGAGCATCTGGAACATTAGAGTAAACCTTATATGGTATCAATCCATTTAACTTGATGAAGCTTCTGTTCAGAATGCATAACAACAAAATATAATCAATTTTACAGATGGACATAGATTAAAAAAAAAAAAAATCCAACACAAGATAGCCATTCAAGTTAAGAAAGGCCAAGAAAAGTCTAATAGGCTAAGTCAGTTATCATTCAGTTTTTCTAAAATCGTCTTATGTGTAGGTCTACCCCAACCTCTGTTCCATTGAGACTGTGGGGGTAGAGTCTGGTAAGAAATGTAACAATATGTGGCAGAGACCATGGCCAAGAAAAAACGAATTTGATTCGGCTAGTGGATGGAAGAGGTTAAATGGTAAGTAATTGGCTGAAAGAAAATATGTGTGTAGAGGGGGGGGGAATAATATTACCCCACCCCCTTCAGTTTGAAATAAATGAAGGCTATGGTTTCATCGGCTGTTAGAAGCAAGGAGACAGCTGAATTAACTTTTTGGAAAAAAAATTATTTAATTAATCAAAATTTAATTATAGTTCTATTTTCATTTTAGAGATGAGGCATCGTAATTCAGGTATTAACTTTATTATTCGGACTTTTGTAGGTATTTTTGATGTTACTACACTACGTTTCGGCCTAGTCTAGTAAGAAACACCTGAAGAAGGCCTGAGGGAGACTAGGCTGAAACGTAGTGTAGTAACATCAAAAATACCTACTATGATGAGGACAAAAGTCCGAATAATAAAGTTGATACCAAATAATCCAAATTTAGTGAAAAAAAAGTTTGTTTTTTTTCAAAGTTTTCTATTTTTGTTTGAGAACAATATGAGGTGATTTATGCCTTGCCAAATATCTTAAGGTCAAAAAAGATTTTAAGTAAAATGCTGAGATTTAAACTCCTGGATTATAATTATAAAAGAGAAATATTTTTAAGTTTGGTTTGCTGGTGTTTAATGACCCATCTACCATTTATAATTATTTAAGGTCTTCTAGGTTTTAGGGGGAATTTTGTTTATTCAACATTTTTATTACTGTTGCGGAATTTTTGGTTTAAATTACTTTTCTGAGTTTTTTTTAATATTTTTAAGAACACACACACTATATATGCATATATAATACATGATTAAACAAGATGCAGGTTTTTTTTTTTAATAATTTTATCTATTTTTAGTTTTTATCTTTGTTTTGAGCAAGACATTGTAGGAATCAAAAGTATACAAACATCTAATGTTATGCTCAAGAACAATAAACTCAATTCAAAATAAGCTTATTAAAAAGAAAAACTGTATCTTATTTTAACTCTTTGGACTCTGACTTACCCAAATTACCAAGTAGTCATTCAGGGCTGTTATATAATCAAATTAAAAAAAATCTGATGTATTTTTTTTTTTACTTAAGTCATTAGGGTTGACATATTGGCCCTCTAGGGTTTTAAAGGGTTAGTCAAGTAAGTTTAATAAATCAATTGCTGCCTAAATAAACTGTATGTGTGTGGGTATATATAATTTTTCAAATCCTAGATGTAATTATTTTAAAACCAATTAACCCTTCAGCCTTTAACATATAAATCATGTAGCTTTGAGAAATAAAAATTAACAGTAGCAATTTCTTTTATTCAACTGGACAGGGGTAGGGGGAGACTTATAAATGTGATTGGATTCACCCTTTACTGTACTAGTGACTATTTTTAATCTCAAGGTGTTTTGTTGATTATTCATAAAATCTTATAATTGATTTTTTTTTAGAACTCAATAGTTGTTTTAATATTGTACTTATCAAAGAATTTTAAAACTTCAGATATCATTTGATTTTTTTGTTTTTCAATTAATTGATTAAATATTGATTTTTTAACGATTCTGATGAAGCCAGAACTAAGTGCACTAATTTAACGAGGTAATTTATTGTCTCTCTTAGAAAAATAGATCAAAAACAGAGTTGGCTACCAAAATCTCCTGGTCTAAGTATTTTGAATTTTTATAGATGCACAGTAACATTTTGATCAAACTGTATAACTTACAAATTTTCAAAGATGAAGAAATTTTAGAGATCAAGAACATGGTAAAAAAGAAGGATTAATCCAAAACTTAATGTGTGAGTCTTGAAAAAATTTATATTCATTTTCACAAGAAAAATAAATTCATCAAATAACAGAATTAGAAAATGTCAAATTTTTTTTATTAACAGATTAAAACTCCGAAATATGCAAATTATTTTTGCCTTGATTTTTTAAAAACAAACTTGTCTTTTTTCGACTCAAATAGTTTTAATCATTAGCAGATTACCTAGAATTTTCTTTTCCATAACATTTTATTTAATACAAAATATTTAAAACAATATAGAGATTTTTTAGTATGATTAGTTTTATAAATAAGGCAAAATTTAAAGCCCAATAAAAACAAATAAAAAGTTACAACTTATTTATATCAAATCTTAAAAAAACAATTATGAATGAAATGTTTGTAAAATGTAGGTATGCAATTATAGATGTTCACAACTTTAAAAAAACAAAATATGGTTATATTGTTTTTTTACCTACATGTTTTTGATATACCATTTTCCGATACAAAGAAAAGGGAGGGAGGCGGTGATGTACTTCACGCAATATATTTCCATTTTCAGATATTATATCTACTTAGAGAGCACTAACCCAACTTTGGTATTGGGCCATTTTTAGGTGCTCTTACCTGGGCTTTTTGCATTCGGTGTTACCCTTCACCTGGATGAGATGCACTGCCAAATAAATGAGCCCTATCTGCCCGAGGCAGCTAAAGGTGAATGCAATGGTTTTGACTGGGATTTGAAATCGCGTACTACGATTCCAGAGCCAGAGCTTTTACCAATGCTATTAACTTCGCTGCCCATTTTCAGATATATTATCAAATTTGTTTTGCATGTTTAAGCTTTCTATAAAAGAGAAAGATTTCTTTAATTCATAATAACAATTTATAAATTTTACTCAAAATTATGAAGATCTTTAATTGCACATGAATTTGATAATACAGGTTGAATTAGTAGAATATCTTATTCTCGAATAAAATGGACTATAATAATTACAAATATTTTTTTTCTAAATAAACCTTAATCTTTGTGTTAATATGTTAATTAATGTCTACATACAGCGGCAGCTCTGCCTTAGAAGGGTAAAACTAGAACTACAGGATGGGCTACAGGCTTCTAACCAAAAATTGAATTAAGTATTTATCCAGTTATTCAGAATGCTTAACTAATAAGGAAAAAAAAGTTTTCAATTTGACTTTCATATCACTAAGGTTGTAAAATATTCAAAATTCCAACAAGCATGGAAGAAAAAGTACAAACCTAACATAAATAATAAGCCCTAAAATGGTTTGATATCAATAAAGGTGCAATTGTACAGTTTAACCCATAGGACTGAGTGAAATAAAACTAAAACTCTTTTAACCAAAATCAAAATTAGAATATATTCATTCTTTAATTAGTAATATTGACAAAAGTAATATTGACTATAATGGAATTTACATTGTAAAAAAAAAATGTTTATAAGTATCTCCAAAACTAAAGAATTTTTATCTAACATGGAATGTATCTGAAGTGAACATACTGAGCATATTCTTACATCTGCAACAGAACAAGCATGCAGTAGATGTGCAGTTATAGATCTCAAAAAGGCTTTAAGTGTATACTTTTCTTAATTGAAACCATAAAGTAAAGAAACCTAAAAATTCTAATTGCATTTCCCAAATTTGAGCGTAAACAAACTTCAATATTTAGTTTTATCAATAAGACACCTATTTATCAACAATAGAGGTTTTAAAGAAACCCATAATTCATTTTATAGTCTATTCTTTCTATTCACACTTTTTAAGGCCATGTGAAACTTTTGTTGTTGCACTTATTTTAGACTCCTCCTTCATATGCTTTCTAAAAAAGAGCAAAGTGAACCCAAAATGCACTGGTTTTTTTTTTTTTATTAAATTTGAATTTAATGAAATTTCAAGAAGTAATTAACATTAAATCATGTTGACTGAAATTTTCAGCAAAATGGTATTAGGTTCTCTTAAAAAAAATAATTTTTTTCAAGTTGAATAAGACAATGATAGAGCATTTATAATTAAGTCACAAGAACTTATTTTGGAACAAGTATAGTTGTGGTTCAATAGAATTTTAGTACAAAATTTAGAACAAACCAATGATTTAAAGACAAGTAAATAATTGTTTAAAAAATATTGCTTATTATACTATTAAGGTTATTCAAAGAAACTAGATTCCAAATCTGAATAGATTTTGAAACTTTGGCGTTGGGAGGAGGGAAGAGGATGAAGAGCTTATGAATTTGGGTTAATTGTTTCTTCTAAACGGCTTCTTTCAAAATTTTACTGAAGGGAAAGGGGACATATAAATCGTTTTTTCTGGCATGATCTACCAACTTTCCACCACAGTTAAAAAAAAAAAAAAAAATTCAACTTTCATTTTTTAAATGTTTTTTTTTTCTGTTAGAGAATTTTCAAGTTAATCAGTTGAGTCGTGTGTCAAAAGTACAGTCCTATCAGTGGAATAGAAAATTGGAAAAAAAAAAAAATTTTTTTTTTTTTTTTTGCCCAAGGTTAGCAAGAGAGAAATAGTCATATAACAAAACAAGAGCAGCAGCAGCAACAACATAATAGAGAGAAACCATAAAAAAAAAATTAGAAAAAGAGGGAAAAGACAATTTTTTGTTATTTTACAAATATCTATACACTCTTTTTCTATCCTCTCTGTTTCTCTTGATTATTTTCTTTTTCTCTTTCTTTCGACTCATTTACGCACTGTTGAAGGTAATACTTAGTGTTGAAAAGCAGCCATACAAAAGACATCTCTTCCAAACAACTATCCACCACTATTTCAACATTCAACAAAAAGATGACAGTGATAATAGGTAAGTAGATGCTAATCCTTAAAGGCTGTGGGGTCTGGAGTGTTCAAGCTTTCTGTCGTTTGCTACTGCTCATGGCATACAGCTATGGTGTGCCACTATTCCAACATTCATAGTTTGTGCAACAGCTGCTGGTGATGGTGCTGGTGATAATTTGTACTAGTAAGTCTTAGGAGTGTAGACTGTTGCCATTAACTACAGTACAAACAGCATCCAAGCAGTCTAGGAAGATCTCTCATTCACTTTCATACATTAAAAAAATCTGAAAAATACAAAGGAGGTTAAAATTCTTTTTTTTTTTCCATTTTATCAATCATTTACATTAAATCAAAATATCAAATATTAAAAACAAAAAAGTGAATGGAGACAGTTAAAAAAGTTAAGATTTTGTTGTCTATATAAAGGATTAGTTTTACAAAAATATGATCAGCCAAATCTACATTATTTAAAACTTTAAAAAGACCACATATTTTTGAAGGTTAAAGTTAAATAAAAACAGATTGATTTTTTAATGAAATTCTTTCCTATTTTATTTGAAAAGTGAGGATAACCCTACCAGCCTTTTATGGTTAAGGAAGAATTTTGTCAAAGGAAATGCAAGTAATAAGTGGATAATAGTTTTTACTGGTTATTAAAGAAAAATGATCACCTATTACCATTAATTAATTTTGCTCAATTTCTATTAAAAGATTCATAATCTAGCAAACAAATTTTGGAGGCTATAGTTGAAAAAAATTCTTAAAACTTTAACGATCAAAATGATTATAATGCTTTAATTACTTCATTCTCTAAATTGAAAACCCGTATTTGAAAGATTTTATCAAAGAATTATTAGTTTTCAAATGTATAAACAAAAAAAGCATAATTCAATGAGTATAATAGGAATAATTAAATAAGACTAACCTGAATTTTAAAACAGCAAATTAATTTGACTGTGGTATACTATGTTCAGAGATCTCTGATTCTATGGCAAGTTCTTTGCCCTGGAGAAATAAAAATATAAATAAAAATACATAAGCAAAACATTAATACAGATTTTATCAATATAGTCTTTATATACTAGTTTTATTAAGAGAATAACAATGAACATTTATGCTTAAGGATTAAAAAAAAAAATTAAAAGTTAAATTAAATCAGTAATAAAAGAATAAGTGAAGTGACTTTCAATAAATACATAAAATTTTAAATAGATTTTTTTTTAGTTATAGAATAATTTCCTACTAAAAGTAAATAATACAATTTTTTTACAGAATTAGCCATAAATTCTTTAATAGCATATTTAATCCAAAATTAATCTTTATCTTTGTAAACAATAGTAGTACTTGGTATATTCTCATTTTTATTTTAAAAATGTTCAAGTTGACTTCTTCAGATACAACATACAACTCAAAGTGAGGAAACTTTGTGTCATTCATGTTTCCGTTTTTTTTATTTTTAATTCCAAAACGCTTCTTCGTATCTTCTGTTTTATAAAAATATTTTTTAAGCAACAATATCGACTCATATGTTGTGTGTGTGTGTGTTTATATATATATATATATATATATATATATATATATATATAAATAAATAAATAAATAAATAAATAACTATCTCGGTTCTATGGGATGCAATTTTCAATTTGTGTAGAGTATCAATTACTAATATTAAAGTAATTGATACTCTACACAAATTGAAAATATTTAAAAAAAATCTTTTTTTAAATAATAATTAATAAAATTAATGATCGTAAAAAAATATGGACTGTTGCTTTCATAAATCATTTTCTTTGATAATTCCCAATAAATTTACCCCAAATGCACTTACTTTTTTCACTATTTTTTGAAATTCTGAGAAAGCATTCGCAGAAGAAAACTTTACTTTGAATGTCCTTTTTATGGGTTCATCAATAGAAAAGTCTAAGGCGCACCATATGCCACTATTTTTCTCACTTTGGACACTGAAAAATAAAAATATAAACTGAATTGAAGAAACAAAAACAATTTGGAAATGGATACAGGATAAAGAAATTCTGAATGAATTTCTAGGGTTATTGTCTTTTCTGAAAAGAACCTAACTTGTTAATACTTGTGTAAGCGATATTTGAAGGTAATGGTAAACCATTTTAAAGTCAAATTTAATGACTATTGATGGCAATATTTTAAATGGGTATTGATAAAAATAAAATTTGCTTCTAATAATGAAAACTTAACCAGCCAATAAAGTTATTAATTTTAGCAAATTGTAATCACTTAAATTTAATTGCTTAAATCAACTTTGAAATGCTAACTTGAATTAACTAATTTTTTTCATAATTACTTTCTACCATAGATTTTAGTATTTTGTACTCAAGATTCTGGGATATTTTACTCAAGTAAAATTAGGGTACTTATCTATTTTATTTTTAAATAGAAGAGTTTTTATTTTACTTAATTTGAATAATAGATTATATATTATAGATTAGATAATTTGGGGAAAAAAATTCCTAAATGTGAAATAAGATGCTGAAAAAACTGAAGGAATTAAATATACTAATAATTCACAACCTCATGTGTATAAGCATATGTGGTTGAACCATCCTGGTCAACATGTATACATTCATATACACTAAAATAAAACAAATTAAAAAAAACAAATGAATGAAAAAAAAAATGATACTATGAAAATTACAACCATAACAAGTCACACTCTAGATTACGATGAAGAAAAATAAAGTAAAATAAAAACTGAAACAACTTGCACAATCAAACTCACTGCTTTAAATGGGTTTCTTTTGTAATCAAGTGGTTACATAATAAGTTGCTATTCAAGTCAGCCTTCATACGAATTCGCAGTCCGTTGACATCATCAGTCACAACACGCAGAGGACCTACTCCTGCTACCTGTAACAGAAGACAGACTTTCATTCGGACTAAGGAACCCCAGAAATAAAAAGAAAATCAACTCACACCACACACAAACCAAAAAGATGAATGGTGGGAAAAAAACAAAAATTAGAAATTTTTAATGAAAATGAAAAATGTGTTAAGAACCTAGAAATCATGGCTTTGAAATTAAAAGTAAAAGAAAGAAAAATAAAAGTGCAACTTACTTCCCAATTGTCTTTCTCTAGATATGACAAGGTAGCTTTTTCTTCAAATTCTAGATTATACTCTTCCTCATCGTCTTCCTCCTCTTCTTCCACTTCCTCCTCTTCATCATCATCCTCTTCTTCTTCCTCCTCCTCCCCTTCTTCTTCCTCATCCTCCTCATCTTCATTCTCTTGTTCATTTGCCTGTGGCTTTACATTTAACTGTTTTATATTCTTTGAGAGATCTTTCACAAGAGTGTCTGATTCTTTGGCATTACCTGAACAGAACAGAAATACCAATGAGTTGCCTCAACAAAATGTTAAAAAAAAAACAAGCAAAATGGATTCTACCTGAGGTTACCATTGATTGCTTTTGTTTAATTAATCTAATTAATGCATAAATAGCTCAAATAGTCATTAATAAACAACTAAATAAATAGGTAAAAGTCTTTTATACAGGAAAGCAGTTTTTTTTAATTTCTTTTCTGTTTTTATACTAAATTCCTTTCATAATCTTTTTATCCTAAATTCTTTTTGAAAGCTTTTCTCTACTAAATTCCTTTCCAGCCTATTATATAGGAAAGACATACCACTCATGCAAAATTGTGATGTGAATAACTTTTTTTTCTAAATAACTATTGTTTTATATTCTGAAGAGATACATGGCCTACTAATATATATTAGTGGGCCATGAGAGATATAGATATTAAAAGGATATTTTTTAACAACTATAGTGGTTTACAGAATGAAGGGTCTCCTATAATCATATAATTTAATTTTCATATTATAATAGAGTATAACCTTTTTTAAATGAGAAAAAAATCAATAAAACCGATATCTTTTAAAAGTTATAAATATCTAAAGAATTCATTTTTAAATAATTGTAAATTGAAATAAATATTTATTTACCTTCAGATTCTGCTTTCCTTAAAATTTCTTGACATTCAGTAAAGCATTTTTTGAATTGGGCAGCAATTGCAATTGTCTAAAAAATAAGTAAAAAGAAAAGAAAAAGTTATTCATCATTTATCAGTTAAGCAGAAAATATTTCTAAAGATAGCAAAGGCATTATCTAAAAATAAAATTTTTTTTTTTTTATTTTAACTACTAAAATGTAGAAACTGTACTAGAAACCCATTTTACTGTGGGTGGTTAGATTAAATCTATAGGTTCTACTGTATTCTGGTTTATTTAGAATCTGAAAAAGTATAACTTTGGAATGATGATAATATTTTATTAATACAGCAAAAACAATAAAAAGATTTTATTTTTTTCTTAAAACGTTTGGAGAAAAATAGACACTTCTCAATAACAGCACACCAGAATAATACAATCATATAAATGGTGCCGAGAAAGGAAAGAAAACATTATGGCCTTTCAAATTTATAAAAATTACCCTCAAAATCCGAAAAACAGATCTTTAAATTATAGACAATTTATAATTCAATAATTACATGGTCATAAGGAATTTTTGATTTTATAAAGAAATTAATATCTTAGATGTATAAAAAGGATAACCTTTTTTTCTCAAATAGAATAAATCAAAAATTCTATTTAATAATCAGTTAAAAGGCTTCTATGTCTTAGCTAAATATGTCAATTATATGTGTACACAAATCCTTATCACTGTAATATCTTTTCAAATGGTAAGTGAATCCATTTAAAATGTTGGAAATAATTGAAATTTACTATTCACTTAATATTTCTTTAATCTTAAGTGTAGTACAATATTTCAGTATGCACTAATAAAGAAAATTCTTACCTTAAATTTAACAGCAAACAATTCAACTTGTCCCTCTCTTTTGTCAGTATAATCACAGGCTGTCCAACACCAAGATGTCTCTGATGTATCCAAGCGCTTTAAATTAAGTGCTGGTGTCAAAATGTGGTTGCAAGCCAGTTTCAGGACTTGTTCTCTTCGTAGTAGTAATCGGTAACGTACTAAAAAAAATATCAAATTAGGGAAGATCAAAGATTAAGATGCACTAAAACAATCTATAATTAAAAATGAGAGGAGTCTGTTATCTCCAATTAGATCTTGGAATTTACAAAATTTTTTTTTTTTTTTTTAATAAGGAAAAGTTCTCTTGAAATTACTTCATCTTCCCTCATCCAGTAATTTCAATACTGAAACCATTTTTATGTTTAAGGTTTTTATTGTAGCTTTGCAACCAATTAATCAACCAAATCTTTAATTCAAATTTTTTTTGTTTTGTTTTTGGTTATATTGGAAAGTGTTTGGGGGTTAAACATTTTTTTTTCGGGGGGGGAGGGGGGAAACAAGATGAATTTTTTTTCTTTATGTATTTTTCTATATTTAACAAATATTCACATATATATATATATATATATATATATATATATATACACACACCCCGAAAATTTTACTTACAATCTGTGTTGTGTTTCAGGATTTTCATGGAACCAATGCCTTTTTCCTTCCACTGATCTTGATCAAATCGGAACAGTTTGGCACGCTCCATAAATACTGGAGTTTCATCTTCCTCACCTAAAATAAAAGAGTGAAAAATGTATATGCTACAATTATTAACTGAAAGTTAATTTATGTTTAAGAAACTTCAATTCAAAGGAGTAAAATTTATCCAATAATGTTGATATTAGATTACTGTATTTGTGTTGCAAGAAAAAGTACCATTGAAAATTTATGCTATTTGAATTTTCATTAAATCATTTTCAGATATAATGAAAACTATCTTCAGTAGAGTAGCAATTCTTAATTAATTAAAAGTTAAAAACAAAATTCACTTATATCCAATAATTTTTTTTTTATAATTTTTAAAATCATTTTTCAAAAGTTATATTTGATTAATTAAAGTATGTAGTATTTGCATAACTTACCACTTTTATGATCCACAAGAGCAGGCAGTGGAATGATTGGTTCAAAGTGAATGTCTTGACTTGGTATTACATCATCCTCACCTGCATCAGCATCTGTATTACTATCTAAGGAAGCTCCAAATAATTTTTGGCCAGCACCTTGCCATGTGAAAGGCTTAGTTGAATCTAAACATAAGACAAATTTATTTGAGTATTAAAAGCAGATGACATTCATATAAATAAATCCTAAAATTCTTTAGAAGTAGATAAAATAGTTATGCACACACTCTCACACACACACACAAACTATGTTTCTAGCAAGAAAAGGAAAAAAAATTATTTTAAAAATTAAATTTATTTTAAATGAAATATGTTTAAATAGATATATACACAAACACACACAAATAAGCCACTGGCAATAGACAAGTTGCTGTTTTGAGTTTGTTTGTTTTTTTAAGTTAATTAAAATTCATTATTTCTGTAAAACTTTTGTTTTTTCCAGAAAGACAAAATCCTGAACTTTATCATTAAAAGAATAAAATACCTTTCCTATAATTTATTAATAGAATTTTAAATTTATTCCCAAAACAGGCTTGACCTAATTATTGCCAATCATAAAGAAAATTTTATTTTATTTTTAAGGAGGCTTTTAGAATAACTGAAGATTTAGGATGGGTTGCTCTAAGAATATGGAAAAATATTAGAATCTTAATATCTAAATTTTAAATAATTCCCCCCCTTTTTTTTATCACAAGCTGAAAAATTTCTCTCCATAAGGATATGATCTCGATTAATTAACTAATTTTTGGTAGATTTTTAAAGAGAATAAAGAAAATTAAAAAAAAAAACTCCCTAGTTTTGCAAATCCTTAATACACACCTACACAAAAATATAAGAAACTTATAGATTTCTAGATGAAACCATTTGCTTTTTTATTTCTGTGACATATCACGTAACTTTCATAAATTTTCTTGATTGGGCTAGTAGATCATTGATTCTTCACAATACATTTGCTCACATTGTTTTAGAATAACCATGACATTTTTTTTTGGTTTTTATATATAAATTAATGTATGATTCATTTGTTCTTTTGCCACATGTCAACATACATTGCTCATTCAAGAACAATTTTAATTTTTAAGCAGATAATTTATTCTTTTATATAATTGGTCATTTAACAACAAAAATTTTTTCTCTATTATTTTACAAGTTGTCATGTTCATAAATAAACTTTAAATGCTGTAAGATTGAATTCAAAATCTGTAAAGATGATATAATAGTAATAATAATAATAATTACCTTTATGAAAAGCTGGTTTTTCCATGCTATCTGCCTGAGCAGCCAATGTGCTAAAAAGAAGCCCAGTTGGACTTTGAAAAGATAAGTTGCTGGCATCTGAAATGAGATTTTCTCCCTTTATTTCAATTCTTTATAAACAAATTGATTACATAGGAAAAACATAAAATCTTTAAAAAACCCTATTTCCAAGACTGTACCAATCATTTAACTGCATTCAAATTAACCAAACAGTTACAAATAAGGATAACTAGTAATCTTATTAAAAAGGAAACAAAACATTAAAGCCTTTATTTCTAATCTATTAGTGAGGAATTTTAGATTTAACAATTGCTTGTGCTTTGATAATATACTTACATATATACATACATTAATACATATAGCACATACACAAAAGGATATCACATTTTTTGTCTTCTCTCCTTCGATAAAAAAGAAGTGTTAAGAGCAACTCACCAGTACTAAACGAGGAAAATAACCCTGGGGTTGAGGACTCTCCAAAAATTTTATTAGATTCATTTCCATCACTTGGAGATGAGCTTTTCTCGATTTCATTAGATTTTACTGGTTTAGCTGGATAAAAAAAAATTAAAAAAAAAAAATTAAAAGCAAAAGTTACAATAAGCCAAAACAGTAATATAGTTTACAAAAAGAAAAACCTTTTTTTTGATAACAACCTTTTAAGAACTCGTGTAGAAAACTAAAAATATGTAATGTCTAATCCTTGAATGTTATTTTGTTTTTTAAATCATCTTGAATTAGATTGCCTCTGAAATAAAATCTAAATCCAGAAGTATGCCAGTTCGATAAAAAAAAAGTTACTAAACATGATTGGAAATTTAAACCAGAGCAACTTTATCCATAAAACAGAAATGGGTGAATAAACAAGATGTTTTATGGTATTTCAACACTTCAGGTTATTTCATAACAAGACTTTTGTTTTATTGTACTTTGGGGGGGGGGAGTTCTATAGCAGCTTGAATAGATTTCTTTTTTTTTTTTTAAGGTAATTTAAAATTAAGCGTAAAACATTTTTTTTATAGTTTTTATATTTTGTACTAATTAACTCTTACTTTTTGTATTTTATAAGAGTATGTTTAATAGTTTATTTTTGGTTGCCAGTCATATAAGTGCAAATACTTTATACATTAAGCAGATACTTACGGGTGATAAAAGTGTGTCTTGTTTAGAAGGAAGGGACGCGGGTCTTATTAAGTGTAAAACCTAAGTTTCAACAGAGATTAATTTATCTCTAACAGCTACTTATTTTATGAATAAATTATTATGATCAAACAATTAACTTTTTAGTAAGTGCAGTTGCATGTACATATATTTATTTATTTGAAATATTTATATAGATGCAGCACTTTTTTCATATAAAAACATCTGATTAAAAAGATTGGAAACAAGTCAACATTTTTTTCTTGGCTTTCTGTTGTCAGAAAGCCTTAATATAATCCCAAGTATTTTTCGACTATGACCCCTATCCTTAATAATCAACATTTATCAACTATTCATTGCAAGTCAATAGATAGAAGATTACTATGAATAAATATGGATTCTAATAATGGTTTCCCAAAATTACACATTGATTTTAACACCAATTCCATAAATAACGATATAACAATTGAACACCGATTTGGACAACAATACACATTCTTGAAAGTATGTACAAGGGTGACATTGAAAGATGGTTTTTTTCATAACGTCTAATTTAACATTTCACTCCCTCCTGCCAAATCTGATTACACCACTGTTTATATAAATTCCCGAAATGAAGTGACTCTGTGAAGCTGACAGGTTTCCAACTATGTAATTGTTTGGGCTATTTGCTCTGTTCAGTCAAAAACATGGCCTTAATTATTGTTGACATTATCATCAACCCAGTGCTGAACTAACATTACTAGTTTGACATTGCCAGTTGCTACAAGATAATGTTAATTAGGATTTATTAAAACAAATTGGTTAGGGAGCAAATATTGTTACATGAACTTTACAAAACAAGATTATTTTATGTTAGAGAATGAATCATGTTAGAATTTAGAATCTATAATAAAAAATTTAGCATGTAAAAATATTACTCAAGAGCAAAAGTAGACATTGAGGTTTCAAAAAATCTCAAACATTGCATAGTTAATAGATTTCTTTTTTTTTTAAAGTTTCATACGACTATGATCCCTCAGAGTCTCTTTACAAACATAAATACTGAACCCAACACCTTAAGAATTTGTTTATAATTAAAACTATGTAAGTAAACCAAATGCAAAAATAATAAATATAAAAAACAAATATGATACAAGAAAAAAATAAAATGAAATTTAATGTGTAAAAATCATTAAAAATAACAATAAAACATTTTTTCTTACTTTTTTCTTTAGGAGGGGATTTAGTTTCAGATTTAGCTTGAGATTTGATATTTTTCAAATCTTCTGGGTCACAACCTCGACATCCAGAACATGGAGCTTTCAATTCATAAAGGTAGAAATGATCAGGCAACAGAAACTGTCGTGCTTTTTGTATTTGCTCAGGAGTTGCTTCTGTCTTACTTATATATATAATGTCATCTAAAAAAGATAATATAAAGAGTTGGAAATGAAAAACAAAAAAAAAGTTATATTGACTGGATTTGTTTAGTGACCAATAAATAATGACAAGACCTACGGAATCATCAAAAAAATAAATATTTTAAGGGAAAAAAGTTCTGCACCAATTTTATTCCTTTGTTCTCTTTTTAATACTTAAAGATAGGAACAGTATATGGAAGTTTGGTTAACAAGTTTTTCAGAAATTCATGCAATACCTTGAATCTAAGTGTTTAAATGTAAAAATACTAAGCTGGATCTAATCAGTATGTGATTAGATTTTACAAATTCCAGATTGTTGTTTAATATAAAAAAATATAGCAGAAGTTGAAATATTTCTTTAATTTCAAATAGTTAACTACAGTTTATTGAAATACATGTTGGTGAAAATACTGAGAATTTTTTTTCTAATGAAAAGAAATTTTCATTTGTTACATAATTCAGAGAATTAGCCTACACCCTGCCTTGTTTTATCAAACAAGAAAAACATTTCCATATATTGTAGTTTTATTTTTGAGATGAGGCTCCATAATCTGGGTATTAACCTTTATTTCGGACTTCTGTTAGAGTGTGATAAACATCTTAAAAACTATCAAGACGAGGACAAAATGTCTGAAATAAAGGTTATTAGCATATATATTGTTAAATAATGACAAGGTAAGAATTTTAATAGCTTAAATATACAACTTTTGCAAAATATTGCTCCAGCTTTAAGAAATAATAACTAGCCTTTTACTTCATTCCAGAATACTAAATATTGTCAGATAAAAACTGTTTTATATTCTTCACCACTATTTGAAAAATAATTTATCCACCAAGCCCCTTAAAAAAAAAAAATAAAAAAATATGAGGATAGTGGCAACACAGTCCAGTCCAGACTTACCATCTTGTTCAAAGGATTTTCCGAACAATTGTCGTGATAAGGGTGATTTGATTGTTCCTTTAGTATCATCAGGATTACACACAGGTGTCAAAGTATCGGCATCATCAGATTTGTCTTTTGAATTTGAGGATTGCGTTGAATTTTGAGATTGTGCAGCATAATCAGCAGCTTTTTGTTTGGCATTATCAAAAGCTTCTTTGAAGTTATTTGCTATCTCAGCATTTTTAAATCGAATTGACAACTGCTGATGACTAGGTTCGCCCCCATCAGAAGAATCCATGGCATACCATACCCAAACTTTTCCATTACTCTGGTACATTGGTTTTAAGTCTAGGTCTGCTGTTATGTAATGATTGCAACACACCTGGAAGAAAAAAAGGTAGTGAAAGAACAGACATTCAAAGAATTTTGGCTTCTGACAATCAGTTATTGGGGTGAGGGAGAACATAGCTACTTTTCTATATTATGATTATGAAAACTAATTTTTCTTATGCTTAACAGCAACACCAGGTAATATTCCTAGTCAATTCATATAACAAAGTAAACTAGATTATAAGAAATATCTCAAACCAAAAATATAAGTAGAAAAAAGCTCAATGATAGTTAGTAACTAATGAGTGCTTTACAGCATATAAATAAAAACTTGTCTTTTAAAAATTTATTCTGGATTTTGCAGTGAATAAAAAAAAATTCATGAAATAAACAATGGATCCTTTTTGTCCTAGAATTACAATTAACTCATGACTACTAATTCACTATTTAATTAGCTTTCACTATGTTATTTTATTCAACAATATCTATATCAAAAGGTTATATAATACTGAACAACGTTTATCTTTGAAAGGAGTAAAAACTGTAATTTATATTTTACACAACAGTTTAGGAGATATTAGGTATGGACATTAACCATAAAATCACTGCAGTCACATGTCTAGACCAAGCTTGAGGTTTGCAGAGTAACAAATGGAGCATGCTATGAAATACAACAATCCACATGAAATATGGCATAAAAATTGTAAAAATTATTCATGTTATTTGATGTGTTTGAGACCTAGTTCCAAGTTTCTTTGGTGTTCACCCCATACCCAGAAAATTATGTTTTAATAATATAGTGCACGGACACTTTTTGGAAACCTGGATAAACAAATGAATATACTTTTTCAATTAATATTTTCAAATTTTAACTCTAGAAAAAATTTGAACAAAATGAGTATTTTTTTTTCATATAGTAGGTATCTGATTTTTTAATGAAGTTCAATATCTTTAACACAAAATCTAACTGGAAACCATGAATTGTTATTTTTACCTTCAAGACTTGCTCTCGACGCATAACAATGCGTAATTTCTTGGTTTTGGTGTTTTCAAGAATTTTTATGTTTCCAATACCACGTTCTTTCCATTCACAGCCAGCAAACCTGTAGAGCTTGGCTCTGTGCTCAAACAGGCACGCTTCATCCTCCTCCCCAGTTTTCACTTCTACTTTCTCAGGCAAGGGAACAACAGGCTCAAAGTAGATATGTGAATCCTCACCATCCTTGTTCACATAGTAACCATCATCACCATCGACAGGCTTTGTTTCATCTGCTTTAGGAGTTTGGCTGGGAGTTGCAGTTAATGAGAAAGGAAAGACTGACTGATTTGGGGTGGAACTGCCAGTAACTGGATTTAAAGCAGCACTAGAAGGGCCTGGACCAAGGATACCCTTGCCTGGTGTGGCAGAGGGCTTAAATGTAAATTCAAAGTTGATGCCAGATCCTAGGGTGGCAGGTTTTATAGGTGTAGAGGTTGTAGAGGTTTGATTAAAAGAAAAAGCATTTGGGGCTTTGTTTTCATTGCCAATTGTTGATGTGGACGGAGTGCCAAATAAAGATTTTTCTTTTTGACCAGATTCTTTACCAGAAATGGATTTTAGTTCTGTTTAAGAAAAAAAAATCATTAAAAAGTTAATTAAAAGTTGAATACGCAAGATTTTAAAACAATTTTCCAGGATTTTTTCAATAGCTTACATCAAGTTTAAGACTAAGATAGCCTAGCTCATAAACAGCTCAAGATTTTAATAAAGTAATACAGAGATGCTGCTTTTAGGTTTAAATCGTATCTTTGAAATAAAAATCTCACAAAATGCATAAAAAATTAAATTCAAAGAAGAAAATTATCTAAAAATAAATTTTTTACCTAAAAAAAAATCTTTGAGCTTGTTGGACTATTTTCCTATAAACAAAAGTTTAAATTAATTTCTTTCAAATCTTAATCATTGTAATTCGTCAATTAGAAAGAGAAACCAGCTTTACACAGACAAAAAGAAATCAATTAATAAATTCAATAATTAGATATAAAAAATTGGAGCTGTTTTTTTTTTTACATGTAGTACTTAATAGAAAAGTTACTTTAGTTGATTCTGTGCTTGATTTTAAGGTATTAGAAAAAAATTGAAATTGGATAATTCATTGACCTTTTTTTTTCTTTTTTTAAAGCATTAATGCAAAATCTAAAAATTAATGTCACCTGTATTTGTTTCCTATGGATATAATTAATTTATTTACTTTGTAAACAAAGTTTAATTCAAGTCCATTTTTTTTTTAAAATAAATCATTTAAATAATTCTGTTTATATTATATATTTAATATGTCTATATAAAACAATAGAATGCACGCATACCTTAATCACTGTTTTTATTTAGACAAAGATAGAATAGTCTTTTTTTATCTACACATATTAAATGAACATAAATTTTAACAAAGATCAAAATACTCACCAGATGAACTAGAACCAAAAACGAAAGTATTGTTCGTTGTATTGGCTGGGAAGGAGAAATTAGGTGCACTGAAAGTTGCAGGCGTAGAAGCAGACACAGATGTACCTGGCTTAGGTGTTGCACATGCAGGGCACTGTTGCTGGGAGGCAGTGCATTGCACAAGACATACGCTACATTCCCAGTCACCTACGTTAGTCTTGAAGAGCTCAGTAAGTGGAATGTTCGGGTTGCTATTTTGGGGTGGAGTAGGTTTCGGGGTAGTAGCTGCTGGGGTAGAAGTGGTGGTCTTTCCAAACACATTGGCAGTTTCATTACTGAATACAAAACCACCTGAACCACTGTTTGTGTTGCTTGTACTTGTTGTGGTAGTCATGGGAGTGAATTTGAAACCAGAGCTCTCTGTATTGAACACAGAAGTTGTGGTTGTGGTACTAACAGGAGTACCAAACACAAATTTATTAGTGTTAAATGTAAATCCAGATTCTTTGGTGGATGATGGGGCAGCAGTGGAATCAAATTTAAATCCAGTTTGTGTGATACAATCTGTGTCAATGACAGATTTGTTAGGAGTGGCTGGTTTTATATCTTCTTGCTTAACTCCAGGTTTAAGTGTAGAACAAGCAATGCACTGAAGGGCATTTTCTGCATTGATAATACAACAACAACTGCATTCCCAACTGCCTTTCTTAGCTTTAAACATCTCTGATAATGGAGGCAGAGTAGAACCAGCTGTAAGTTCTTTCTCTTTTTTCTCTGCTTCTTCAACTGTGGATACAGATTCAGATTCTTTTGTGCCGGAAAGGTTTGAGTCAGCTTCAACAACTGGAACGAGATCTTTGCATTTTTCAAATGCTTCTCTGAACTGCTCAGCAATCTCTGCAGTTTTAAACTTAGCAGCAAACTTCTCATACTTTAGCTCCTCCTCTGCAAAGTCATGCGCCATCCAACACCAGGCTTTGTCAGAAGCATGCATTGGGGTCAGTTTCATGTCTGGGGTAAGGAAGTGGTTAGCACAAAGCTTCAAAACCTGCTCGCGCCTCATTAAAAGGCGTCCCCGGTTGCTGCTTTTGTTACGGAGCAATTTCAGCTCTCCTACTCCACGTTCCTTCCATTGGTTAATGTCCTTGTCGAATCTGTAAAGCTTTGCACGATCACCGAACATTTTCTCTTCTTCCTCTTCTCCTGTCTTTAAATCAACAAAATCAGGCAGAGGAACTACGGGCTGGAAATCAACATTTGGCTCATATTCTTCCATTTCATCATCTTTTCCACCTTCAGATGAGCTTGGAAATAATTTACCCCCAGTTGATGGTAAGGCTTTGTCAGTTGGGAAAAGATTAAAAGAAGGCTTTGTTTCCATGAAACCCATTTTTTCATTGGGATTCTTGGATGCAATAGTAACAGGTTTCAATGGAGATACTGATGATAAGGATGATATGCTATCAGTAGCAGTTGTTATTACAGTTGTATTAGCAGTAGTAGTAAGAAATGAAAAGTTCCAGAATGGTTTCTGAGCAGAAGTTGTACTTGGAGTTTCAGAGGTAGAATCTGTACTGTCTTTCGGCTTTATAGTATTTGATACATCAACAACTTTAGGTACACCTGTAAAAGAGAAGTACATAAGGCTTAATTTGTTTGAAGAACACATCAATTAACTTTCCCTAAAAGTATTCATTATATGAAAATCTTATTCCCATGTTCTATCAAAAAGAATTTTTTTTTTAACTTATAGAATGAAATTTACTAACCTTCAGAAAAAAAACAAATAAAGAATTTATTTTTCATTTTCATATAATAAACATTCAAAAAGTTTAAGTCATTTCACTTTCTCTAAATTTTAGTGCCAATCTTTCATAGAATTATGAAAATAAAATTAAAGCCTAGTATTTACCTGTGAAAGTAAATCCTTCATATGTCTTTGTATCTTTTGGAGGTTCAGGCGTACCTGTGGATAAAGAAGTTGTGGTACTCAGAGTGCTCTTGACATCTGAGGGCTGGTTGAGGACTTTCAAAAGAACAGATGTGGTCGTAGGGTGATTGGAAGTCAAGGCTGCTACAAGTGGAGATTGGGTGGCAGGCACCTGGGTAACTTTAGTTGCACTTCCCACACCACTTATAGACATAGCAGGTGAGGCTATTGGAGTGGTAATAGTTGTAGTAGTAATAGAAGGAAAAGTGCTCTCTGGTTTGATGGCTGCACTGGGAGAAACAGATGAGAGTTTGACACGGACAGCATTGACTGTCATCTTGAAATTTGTGGCATCTTCAACTTTCTCAAATTCTACACTACACTTGGGTGGCAATTTTATATTCTCCTTGGCACCAGAAACTGGCTGGCACCAAGAAACCTGCTGTTTTTTGAATACAGAGATCTGAATGTCTAAATCAGAAGTGATGGTTTGTTGCAACAGAAGTTGTTTCTCATCAGCAGCCAAAGCAACTACAATCACACCCTTGCCATCATTTAAGTTAACCACGCGCACCAGGGCGTTATGAGATTTGCCTTCATAATTAACAAAACACCCCTTGGCAGAAAAGCTGGTAGTTTGCATGACAAGAGACTGCGGCAATCCTGAAACTGGCTGGGGAGTTGGAATTGGTGGAGTGGACAAGGCCGGTTTATCTCCTTGCCAAGACTGGGAGAAACTACCATCAAAACTGCAATTTTGGGGTGAACGGATGGAAGACACAAATCCACTACAGGGAGTGGTAATCTGAGCAGGAGAAAAGGATTCTGAAGGAGACCCTACACCCAATGAAGATGGTGGCATGGCCAACTGGAATGGTGTCTGTCCACGCATCGTTTGAAAGAGGTTTTGTGGAGTATCGGTTGATGCTGGTGAAGCAATGGGCTTTGTGAATGTTGGGCCCACCACGGTATTTGGGGGCATAGGGGGTAGTGGAGAATTGGATGGTTGGAAAACTGGAGATTTTCCTGACAATGCACTTGACAGGGGAGGAGGCTGAGAAGGAGGAGTGGTAGCAACCTGGGTCGAGGGAGGTGTGAACATTAAATTTTGACCCTTGTTGCCTGAGAAAAAACCTGGACCAGGCATTCTTCCAATAGGACTTTGGGAGGCATGATAACCATACTGCAAAGTTTGGCCCCTTAGGACATCTGCAAAGTAGCCAGCTCTGGGCATTGGTGCACGGTTTGTTACTGAGTAAGTTACAGTAGACTTTCCAACAAGCCCTGTTTGATGCCCAAATGGCCATTCTTGAACAAGCTGAGAATCAGGGATGTGAAAGTTGTTTGGGGACGGGTTGCTGCTTTCATCATAATATTCCCCATCCACATGACAAGGATCTTCATCATCATCGTCGTCATCATCCTCAATTTCATTCTCTTCAGTGTTATGGCTGTCCTCAGCGATCATCTTTGAGTATGGTGTCACACCTGACTGCCGAGGGTTTTGGATATTCTTCGGAGAGGATGCTCTGTAAGATGCTGAGGGAGTGCTACCTGGCAGTGGATATCCTGGATACTGTGTGGCTATCCATGGGGGTGGCTGAGGAGTTAGTTGAATGGAAGGGGGGCGATAAGGAGAGTTAATATAGGCAGCTGCAAGATTCGGAGGAGGTGGCGGTGGTCCAGCTGGAGAAGGTGCTGGCTGAGGTGCAGGACCTTGTGGGAAGCCACTAGACATCATCCGGTACTGAGACAATTCAGCCTGAAAATATAACAATTAACTTCATTATTTTGTTTATAAAGCCATAGACTGATAATTTCATATCATGTCATAACAACCATAATATCAGCTATTGTTCTTATTAATTGTAAAGGTAGTTCAATTTTTAGTTCATTAATTTTAGGATCATTCCCTCTCTCATAATATTTCAGATTTTTTTTATATTTCATAAAATTTATTGATATTTTTTTTCATACTAGACATAATATTTGTAAAGTCAAACAGTTCAACATTCCAAGAAAATAAATGCTTACACAACCATATATATATATATATATTTACACACACAGGTTTTTAATCTTATATATCTATTTTTAATCCATGTTAAATAAGAGCTACAGAAACCTTGTGTCTTATGTATTTCAAGTGCTTTAACAGACCATGATAAAATTGTTAGGTTCACGAACATCTTATGTTTAACACTTTTTTAAGTATTTTTTAATACTTATGTTTCCTAAATTTTTTAACAATATAATTTTGTTTCTCTGAAGTTTTAATTTATGAAAATTAAATACCTTACAAAACAAAGTCTGAATTTCCATACATATTTATTTAATAGGCAGCAAAGTTAAAGGAGAGGTAAAAGCTTGAACTCTGGAATCATAGGAGTTCAAATACAAATCAAAGCTATTATATTTATTTTCAATGGTCACAGGCTTGTTAACTTAGGTAGTTGCTTATTTATGTGCAAGGTCAACACTTGTTTAAAAAACCTGGGTGGATGAGGTCTGCCAACCCAAGGAGAGTAATAAAGTACTGCAGAAATTCCAAAAAGTCCAGGAAATTAATGAGTATGTAATACTGGCCTTGTATCTAACTGTTTAGTGTTCAACCAAGTATATATCATTTATTTAATATGTTACATGCAGAATATATACAGTCGAGTTGCGTGGTTAAACCAGTGGGTAGATGCACCCTTAGTATTTAGTTAGATAAGTCATCTAGTGATTGTGTTGAGATAAAAAAAAAAACCTGCAAAAACCCTAATCTGTATCAGCCCCTGCAGTTCCTAAGGACAAGCCAGTGCGGTGGACAGAAAGCTGCATGGGCGACAGCCTGCTTTCCATATCATACAACCAAAGCAAAAAACTATCTACAGATATAGTTGTTTAACCCATGGTCTCCCTACATAAAGTAATTCTTTATTCTATTATATGCAGCAGTGTTTTGTTTCCAATATACTTTTGTTCTTATTCTACATCAAGTATTTATTTGAAACAATAAGTGATGGACTTATATATAATACTACAGAGGTCCTCATTTTTTTGGAAGGGTTTTATATTTTTTGTATATTAAAACTAAATTTTGTTTTTTTTTGTTTTTATAACTCAATAGATTTTTGCTAAGACAATGCTCAATATAAATTTTGTTAAGTAATATATAACTAGCTTCTTCAAAACCACTTACAAATAAACAAATGATAATAAAGAAAAACGTTGCTAAATTTGTGTAGAATGCATTAGAATACATATTAGTTAATCAATTATTAATCAAAATTAATTATTACTTACCCAATAAAGTCTGTTAAGCTCTTGCATTTCTCTTAACTGGTTTGACACTTCTTGGTGCTGATCTCTAAGATCTTTCATGTCACGCTGTAGGGCTACATTTAGTTTTGTTAGTTCTTTATTTTGATCAACAATTGGCTTTAGAATAGAACTATGAGACAGCTGAAGGGCTCTCAACTGTGCATCCAAACGCTCAGGACTTGGTGGTATATGACTGGCCTACAAACAAACAAATTCAGAACTAGAAATTTTTTTAAATAAAACCCACAATAGTAACTTTTTTTTTTTTCTTGAAAATTTTCTAGAACCTTAAGTTTGAATATATATTATATATATTACCAATTAAGGTTTGATGAGTTTAATGGCATATCAAACCTTTGTGATTTAGGCTTATTTTATTGATGGTTCAAACCTAATTTTACAGGAAGGGTTCAAAATTGGCTTTAGTAAAAGTGCATTGTGGATAAACCATGTTATTTTATATTTAGTTATCTAACTCGCGTGCATAGAGCCAAAATAAACCTAGCCCTTTTTGTTTAAAAAATGTTATCTAATATGCAACCAATAGCTGTGAACATGCTATGTTAAAGTAATCATAGATTTGCTAGGTTTTTCCAATTGAAACCTATTCGTATATTCTACACGAGTTTCACATTGAAATATGTGTTTATTTTAAAAATATAAATTGTACAAGACATTACAAGTAGTTTATATCCCCAATTTAAAATTAATGAAAATAATATATGAGCTCCAAATTGGAAGTTTTTTTAAATAAGTATAAAAGGAGAATAGGGAGAAAAAATAAACTAAATAATAGAAAAATACAATATTCCTTTTAAGCAACAAAAAATTCTGAATATTTCAAGTTTTTTTTTTCTTAACTTTGCCAGAAAAAAAAATTTAGATTATTATTAAAGATTATTCTTGTCACATAATTTACTATTTTACCATTTCTTTTAATTCTTTACTTATTAGTTGGGCCATGACAACATACTTTTACTACTTTCACTCGACAAGCATATTTTTTAATAAAATAATATTGTCACAGTCCTAGTAATAAGCATTTCATTTAACCAACCCAAAGTTTGCAAGAATGACTCACTTCATTTACTCCATGGTGGCTCTTTGGTGTGTGATGTTTGCTTATACGTGGGGATTTCTTTTGTTCTTTTTGACAATCTTGAGTACAGTTTTGGGAATCGATTGGAGTGGAGGCACGATTGGCATTTGAATCGTTAACATAAGATTCCTCACCAGACCGATTTGCAGAACCATTAGAATTTGCAGAACAAAAGGATTCTCCACTAGAATCACCATCAACAACTAGGAAGAAAAAACAAAGAAAAGAAAAAAATTAGGAAAAGTGCACACAAACTTTACAAACATTTTTTTTCCTTAGGATATTTTTAAAGTTTTAAATAGTTATTATTTAAACTCTTATTTCAAAATTTAAAGCAATTATGTCCAATATCATCAAATAGTAAAAAAAATAACTGAAAATATTTAACATCAATTTCCAAATTTTTGATTTTGTCTGTTTTATTTGCAAAACAAATCATTTTAGACAATGCCCACATTTTACTGCCTTAAACAAAACAAAAACTTCCAATAGATACTAACAATTTGCAAATAACATCCGGTATTATTCACAGGTTCACATGGCTGCACATCAAATTTTCCAAGAAGGATGTGACAATATAATGCTTCAAAACTAATTGCTATGAAATCATATAGTATTATATCTACAGGGTGTCTGAAATGTTGCTGTGTCTTAATGCCAATGGAGGACATTTTCAGCATCTCCTTTAAGATAAGCTGGATACTGTTACCTTTTTATTGGTAAAAATTGTGACTCAATGTTTTATAATAAAATTTATGTTTATTAGTTTAAAATTCTATATACCCATAGTGCACAGTAACTTCTTAGATATATTTATAAGTGTGTCTATCAAATGTGAAATATGATAGATTTTTTAAGTTTATAGTAAGATTAATAAACCAACAAATTTTTTATTGTAAGAAAATTATAAAAAAAGAAAAGAAAAAAAACTGATGCAAGAAATAATTATTAGCAACATTGTTAGAATATCCAAAAAAATTAGGATTCAACTCACCATTATCAATATCTACACGAGTCAATAAACATTCAATGTCATCAATATCCTGAGATATGACAAGATTTAGTTGCTATAATAGGAAAAAAAAAACAAAATAATTTAAAAATTGGGAAAAAAATAACCTAAGTTACAGGGTTTCAATCTTTCAAAGACTTAATAGAAATTTAACTAAATAACCCAGAAACACTTATTTTCATATCTAATTTATCAGATATCAATAGTGTACCAGAAATTAAATGCCTTATTTTTTTTAAACCTTTATGAGAGATAACTGCAAATTTTTCAAAACCAGTGTGTAAAGTGTGTATACGCTGCAGATGTTCTCCATATAAAAAAATATTTTAGATTTTAGAATTTTTAAATTGTAAGTTTTTTTTAAACTTTAAAAATCTATCAAAAATGTAATATTCCCAACATTTTAATTTCTTTAAATTCTCCTTAAAGTTTGAAATCTTTTAAATAAAACAAATACTATTTTTTTCAGATAATTGGTTTTCTCAAACTTTAATCTCTAAATGTTAAAATAGTCCATAAAAAACAGAGTAAACTTTGTTTATGACACAATTTGAAGATAAAGGATAAAATGATGAATATCTTAAAAAAAAAAAAAAATCGTGAAAATAATTATTTATCAATTTCTACCTGATTAAGTAGTTTTACAAAATTATTGTAGATTTTTACATTATTTTGACCTTAGTTATAAAATTTGATATATTTTTTAAATAGTTGTTTTAAATACTCTTTGGTTTGTTTTTTTTCATCTTTTAAACCTAAGTTTCCTACGTATCTATTTTTTTTTTTTTTTTACATAATTACCATCTTAAAAGAGGTATTACGTCAATCTTTCCCACTACAACAAACCAAACTGTAGACTTAAAATATCTTGGAAATAGCATATCAACTTCAAGTCATTTTAAAATGGGAAATATTTCTGAATAAATATGGTAAACAGTTTCTTTGAAATACAAATGAATTTACTTTATATATACTCACATGTGATTTATTTCCTTTCAATCTATCTAAAGTGACGTACAAAGCTTCCCTGGCCTTGGTCAATAGAACTGTGTAATGACTGTGGTTATCAGATGTAATTTCTTCTCGCCCTTTGCCATTATGCTCATTCAAAGCCAATTTTCTGTATATCTGAAAAGAAAAAAAAAGCAGATTCACAGTATTAAAAAAAAGTGTAATAGAAAAATATAATAAAATCCATAACAGGAGAGGATGCACAAGAAAGAATGGTGCATTCTGTATAAATATAAGAATTACTTAAAAAACCTTAACTCTTCATTTGTTAAAATTTCCTTTTCATCAACATGTTAACCACTTCAATAAATATTACCACACACACAGAGTATGCTGGAGTTAACACAGTAAGAGATTAAAAGTGATAATCAGTTGCATTTATTATGCATATATCTTAAGAAGCAGTAAATGATTGAAGAGTTAGTTAAGTGTACAAAAAAAAGACAAATGAGATAAAGACAACATCTATAACATCAGGATGGAGAATTTATTTATATATATATATATATATATATATAATTCAAGCAAGATTCGTTAAACTCTATAGATGTGCTAGTCCTGAGTATCTTTTTTTTGGACCCCTTCTATTTGTCATATTTTGAGCCTGGTGCGAGGTGACAAGGTCTTCATCAGCCTCATGTGGTCCTGTAGTGCCCAAGCGCTTTCAGACCCGACGGGGTCTATCTTAAGGGGTGTATATTAAAAGACATGAATATCTAAAAGACATTAAAAATCAAACATGTACAGTTTAAATATAGTGTGTGGGTTTATTTTGTTTTCTTTTCTTTCTTTCTCCTTAGCTGAGTTCATTTGATTGCTATGTTTTAGGGAGAGAAAGAACTGGATGAAAAAAAAAATACTCAGGACTAGCACATCTATAGAGTTTAACGAATCTTGTTTGAATAATGGGTTGAAAAACTCGAAGATATTTTGTCAAAACTAGATCAAGATATTACAAGAGCTAATCCTCTTGAGGATTTAAAGGGTAACAGGTATTTTGATGCTGAAATTGTAAGTAATACAGAAAGAATCACATTTAGGTTTTTGGTTTTTTTTTACTCAATTATTTTACAACCTATTGTCTGAGACATTTGAGTTTATATAAAAAAAAGTTTTGAGAAATTTTCAAAATAGATTAGATGAAAATAACTAAATGGTGAGCAAATAGAGTACCTGAGCAGCGTGATAAGAAGCCCAAGGATTGGTGAGGCTTTCAAATCTCTTGATAGCTTCTTCATGTTCTCCTCTTCTCATGAAACAAAGGGCCAAATGATATTCAGCATCACTTAACATTTCTTTGATCTGCGAAGGGTCCAAACGATTATCTGAGTCTTCAGCAAAGAGGCGCTCTTTTGGCATTTTCAGCACAAGATTCCTTAAAATTAATCAAATTAAATCAAAATTTTAAAGAGAGGTAAAAAAAATTTCAAAAGTGAGGTAAAAAAAATTTTTTAAAGTAAGGTAAAAAAACAGCTATCAAATTGGCAACTAAGTTTTAATCTTTTTTAAAGGTGTTGTATACTACTAAAAAAAAAAAAAAAAAAAAATGTTCACAAGTACTTTTAAGTATTGGCAACATAACTTTTATGGTGTGGAATTTTTAAAGAAAAGCTCAGCCCCATAACTCTATGATTCTATAACTGTGTGTGTGTGAATTGTTTCCAAACTCCATCCAAACAACGTTGACAAGTGAGTTACCAAATGGAAGTATATAACTAGTGGAAGGTCCAGATGCGATTCTAATTTGTTAAATTTTTTTTTTGGGGGGGGAGGGTGAAGAGCAGAAGAATTTTAGATTACTTGGGCCTTTTTATGGGACTAATTTGGACCCCTTTTTCAAGTAGTAATACCATTTAAGCTGATGTAATTACTAGGTATAATTTGACATAAGAACTTATATCACCTATACAGTTCTCCACTCTAGAAACACTAGCAATGGGGTTTTGTGGTACCAAAAACTTCTACAATCTCTTGTAGAAGGTTATATGAGTTTTTATTGTATCTAGTAAGAGCTCAAAAAGAAAAAAATGCTTATTTACAAAGAGGTTAACAACGAGAGAGAGAGAGAGTTATTTCAGTTATTTTTCATTACATTTAATCAATGGAAAGCCACGATTTTATTTTTGATATTTAAAAACTTTTGTTTTCATTCCGATTTCATTCATAATATTGAAACACATTTGAATTTTTATATAAACACAATTTTTTCCTAACGTAAAAAAAATAATTGTCAAGGCATTTTCCACGTTTTTCAAGGCATTTTCCCCGTTTTCAATGACTTTTTCAAGGCAAAAGTAAAATCAAGGACTTTTCAACGCCAGTCCTCAAATTCAAGGACTTTTCAAGGCTGTGCGAACCCTGTAATATCCAAATCAAGATTTTATTATTTCTAGTTGTGTATTAAAAAAAAAGGTGTATTTACTTTTGAAGCCTCTGTAACAGGGGAAGGGCAGCTTCCCAATAAAAAGCTGCACGCTCTTCAAGTTCTTCCAGTTTATTAAAGGAGCCATGACCATTGTCAACATCTTTCTTCATTTTAGCAGCCTGAAATAAAACAAAAGTATTACAATAAGACTGTAGTTCCACTTTCAAGTTCCAACAATGTGTAACAAAAACTAGAATTAGTATTTTGGGAAAAAAAATGACTGGAAATAAAATTATATCTTTTGTTTACATATCATAGTATTTTAGAAATAAGACTATTTTTCAATTTATTTCTCTTTGGTTTTGGTATAAAAAAAAAATTCCTGTTGTAAGCTAAATGGAAAAAGAAGATCAACTTACCCGGCTCTGTAAAGTGCGAGCTAGATGAGTGATTAATGTTGCTGACATGCCATGACTACCGACCAAACGTACAGTGTCCAATCCTCGCATGAGAATCAATCGCATTTTGGTAAAATTTTCTCTGAGGGAAAAAAATATAAATAAATAACTAAATAGATTAAAATATAAAAAGTATATTTTTAAATAATTATAAAAAAAATGAGAAATTTGTTATCGTTTTTTTTGGTTTTTTTCAGTTATTTAGTTTATTCTATTTTTCTTTGTTATGAATTTCAGATAAAGTAAAAAAAACAAAAAAAAACAGGAAGGTATAAAAAAAAAAAAAAAACACATTGCAAAAAACTGTTAAATTAACCTCAAATACCAATATTGCAAGAGTTCAAAACACAATCTAGACAGGACAAAACTGGTTATTTTACTTAACAGTGTATTCAACTAATATTTCTGCATGATTACTACTTAAATAGAACTTTAAATGATTCACAAAAGTATACATTATAAATTTTTTTTAAATTATGTATTTAGCATTAATAAAACTGGTTTAAAAAAAAAATTCTTACGTGTCGACTTTGTCACCCAATTTGCAAGCAAGCTTCCACCAATCAGCTTGTTCTTGGGTACAGAACTGTCTACAGAGAACTTGAGGTAATAGATGGGGTTGGTTAGCCACAGGACGCACTTGCTGCAATTGCTGGCTTGTACAATATACTGCACAACACAGGAATACCTAGTGAGAAATTGAAAAATATGGAGAGATGTTGTTCACAATAAGACAATCATTCTTTTCTTATAAAAGTACATGTTGGCCAATCAAGTATTTGAGAATCCTATTCAATACAAATAAATCAAGCAATTGTTTCATCAAAAATATCTTCTAATCCATCAATACTTTCTTTCAAAATACCATCATGGGTTAAGAGATCTATGTAAGGACCACCAATGATGCACACATTCCCATTTAAAGAAAATAAAAAATAATTAGCTTCTAGCTTTATTATAAAGAATATTATTATGCCTAATTATTATCAGTATTCAAAAAAAAAGTATGGCATTTCTAATCACAAATTGAACATCTAAAATCAATAGAAGTGGTATCTAAATTTTCTGTGTAACAAATATGTTTAAAGTCCTTGCGTAGACTATTTATTTTTATTACAGTTATCACTGATTTTTTAGTACAAAAAGTTAAAATAAATTAACTTCATTTGGTTTATATCTCAATGTACTAGGCGGAAATCCTGATACTATATCCAAACTGTAACAATACAAAGTTACAAGGAATTCACAAAAAAAAAAAAAACAATAAAAAATATTCACTTGTGTTTGTATGTATGTATGTATGTATATATATCAAGGTGAATTATTATTTAATATATATATATATATATAATGAGCTCGTCAGGTAGTTTAAGATATACATAATCTTCAAGTTCAACTACCTGATAAGGTACATTGTTGTGCCAAAACCCTAACGGTAGAAGTCAAGTATAAAATAATTGCTCAATTTATAAATATTGAACACTCTACTTTGAAATATAGCAAATATGTCAGTTCTCAACCCACTCAAAAAATGTAAATGGATCCTAACTGTGTGTGTATGATAAATACACACCCACCAAATTTCATATCTAATGTTAAAAGCTTTATTTCAAATCCAACATCAGTTTTTCCCTTTAAAAGTAATCCCTGGAATCTAATACACCTTATCTGTAGTATGTCCTGAAATTCTGGTGGCATTCTTTTAGTATTCTTTGTAGTTCAATAATCATAGCTTTTTTTTGGTAAGGGGAGGGGGGGTGTTTATATTTTCAAAATGTGTTGCCCTTCTGCATAGAGCCATAGGTTGAAACTAGAGCATGGATCTAGTATGGTAATATTTTTTTTCAAAATGGCAAAGCCACCTTGGATTCAATGAACACAAAAGGCAGAATATTTTATATCCTCAATTTTTAAATCTTTGGGTTTTAACACCTGAAAAAGTTTTGTTTAAAATAAGAAAAGCATAAGAAATAAAGAAGTTAAAAAAGATTAAAAAAAATAATAATGGGGGGGAAAAAACAAAACAAAAAAGGATGCTTACTTCCATATCAAGTTGACATAGAGACTCAATTCCCTGGTGTAAGCCACGAGAGAGATTTCTACTTGAATAATGGAGGTTGTCAAATAAAGAGAAATTATCTAAAAGAAAAATAAATGAAGTAAAAAAAAAAAAAAAAAAAAATGCACTTTTTAATTAAGTCGTAAAACAAAAATTACCACATAAACTGAATAAAATTTAGATAAATCAGGTAAATAAATAAACCAAAAATAAAGGAAAGTAAAAACTTATTTTTTAAAATTCTAGTTAATTTAAATGTAGTTTTAAGATTAAATTAAAAAAATCTTGGAATGAGGATTTTTTTGTTGAAAACTTTACTTTGAAACTACAAAATAAAATGTAGTCATTTATGGCATTGAAGGCATATATCCCCTGCACCCAAATAAATCTTTAACAATCATTTTATTTAACAAACTTCAGAAGGATACAAGCACTCAATAATCTTGTTGGCAATCAGATTAATGTTTTTGTTTACTTTTGTGGTAAATTGGTGTGTCAGATTGTGAAAAGCTAGAACACAAAATCAAAAGAATACAAATTCTCCATGGATTTTGACTAATTTTAACAATTATCTGAATATAAAAACAGAACTCTATTCATCTCACCCCTTAATTTCAAAATAAATAGTGCAGAAATGTTAAATATCTACATTTCATTAATTCTAAGAAAATATAGTGCTTTATTGTTCTTTAATATATTTCTGCATTGAGCCTAAACTAAGTTAAATTTATAGAATTTAAAATATCAAAAACAATTAACTTCAATTATTATATTTGAACTACTAATTATTTCACAATTTATTAAACAAAAAGTGGAAAAAACAGGAAATAAACCTATAAAAAAATAAAATAAATAATTATACCCTTACCGATGCACCTCTATAGTTTCTATTAAAATTAAAAAAAAAAAAAAAAAAATTCTTATATATGGAGTAGTTGTGATTGATATTTGTTAGTGCAACTATTTAATAAAATGAAGGTTATGAATTTCTTACAGGCTGGTTGACTTTCATCCTTTGCACTGTTAAAATGATGTAGGCACAACCAGACTATACTGTTTAATTCTGATGGATTCAAAAGGTGGGCACCTGTAAATCAAATATTAATTTTCTCAAAACATTTGTATATACAAAAAAAAAAAAAAAAAAATCACTGAAATAGAAGTCAAAAGTAATTTTTTTAAAGTGTTTTCCGTTTTTTAAGCTTACTACTTTTAAATATACAAGCTCTATGACCAAATCCTATCAAAAACCTTTTGTCAACGAGAGACAAATGTCAAGAGAAGCAAAGTAGTTTTTCCAAAAGTATATTTAATTAAATAAGAAAAACTTAGAGAAAAGTACAAGATTATTTGTATCACAGCTAAAAGGTCTCATTAAAATTATAGTATTGTAGTTTTTTTTATCATTTGCTTCATACAATATTTTATTAGACTTTCATGGATTCAGTAGAAATAGAAAATAAACTAGTTTAAAATCATTCTAATAAATGTCCCCAAATATTTAGACCTGATTAAAGGAGGAAAAAAAAAAAATCATGAAATCTAAAATTCCCATACAGAATTCTAAAAAGGTAATTATTAGCTGTGCATTTCTGCAACTGAACATGAAGCTTTTATAATCCTATAATCACTTAAATATAAAAACATTTAAAATTAAAAAAATTTATATTCTAAAATCTTAAAAAAAAAAAATGTATGGAGAAACTTTACACTTTACTGATAAGACGACTTAAAAATAAAAATAAAAACTTACCAGCATCATATTCAGCCAGCTCTGCTTTGCTGGGTAGAGCAGATGCTGCCATGTTATTGAATCCACAGTCCGAAAGCAGAAAAGATTTGTCTCTGACATTGCGCATTTCTCTAAATGTGAATAGCAGATCATACAGACACTCTTTACTGCTAAGTGTTCCATAACGAGCACGTAGGTCATTCACCCAGTTAGAGGAATGCTTCTTCCCTATTTCACTTAAGACATGACCTAAAAAAATTCATAAAAATCATTTTAGAAAAAAAAAAGAAAAAAATTTAGAAAGCATTTTAAAATACAATTGTTTTTAAAATCATTATGCATAATATCAGAATTTTGTTTGTCCCAAATCATACATCAGTCAAACTTATAATTAATTGACTTTAAAATCTGAATTAACTTAAAAAGGCATTAGGAAAAAAAAAATGTTCAAGTTTCAAATTTTTGACTGACTCAGAATATATTAGTACAGAAGTGACAGTGTTCTAACTAGAGTGCACAGCCAAGGTGATGACCATAACTAGAGCAACAGTTTAAAACCTTAAATGGCATTATGCATTAAGCTTCACCTCAAAAACTTCATGAATATAATTTTATAATAGTAAATCAAATTGTATTAAATACACATTATCAATTGCAAGTTTCGGTGATATCAACATCAATGACATACACAGAGATATTACAAATATCATCCACTCTTACTTTTTAGTAAAAACTAAGATAATACTGACCTCCTTGTGATAGTCGATAGCATCCCATCTTGTGCAGATGGCTAAAAAACAACCTTTTAGAGCCATCACCTCGAAGATACCATTCACTATGTTTGTCTACCGGCTGATGGTTCTCACTAACAAGGTAACAAACTGAAGCCAGGTTTTCTGTTTCCTTCCACGTCAATTGACCCTGAATGTTATAAAATAGATTTAAATATACATATTATAGACTTTTTTTCTCTCTCTTATTAATTCCACAAAATTAAAATCCTTTTCCTATTTTGGGACAAGTTTCTATTTTTTAATTTTTTTGTGTGAGATTTGATAAATTAATAACAATTGAGAAAATAAAATATTTAACAAATTACGGTTTAATATAATTTCAGAAATATTTACTGTATGGTTCTGATATTTCATAAAAATACAAAAAGAAAAACAAAGTAGGCACCAGCAGGGAAAAATTTTAAAAACAATGATTAAATGTGATTCTTTTCTCTAGAAGTAAAAATAGACGTTTTAACCTACCTTGAGAGATCTCTTGAATAATAATGTACCACCAAAAAAGAAGAAAAATCCTTTCATTTCTGTAAGAAAAGCTGCCCACTCAGGTTGTCTATAATCCATTGTAGCAGCAGTCAACAATAATTGGTCAAATCTGAAAAGGGCAGAATATCAAATTATATTAAAAACAATAAAAATATATTGCTTATCAAAAAGAAGAGAGAGGAGCAAGCTAAAGACCCAAGAGATCTTCACAAATCAAAAGACAAATTCTCTTCACTAAAGTTATTAAGTAAACTAAGCTTGTCCAAACATTACAAAGAAATTATTTTAATGATCTAATTTTTTTTCTACAATCAGTAAAATAGAGATTATCGGAAAACCGATACCAACAATATAACATTTCTTTGAAAGATATTTTGAAAAACTGATTAAATAATGTAAAAATTATCATTAACTTACAATTTTAATAGAGATAATTTACAAGATCATTTACTCAAAATAAAATTTTAAAAAATAAAAATGATAAATATATTTCTTATTGTAGAGAGATTTTTCAGGATATCAACTTTTATTCATTGTAATATAAAATAAAAGTAAAAAACCCATAAAAAGATCTCTTATAAAATGAGAGATGTGTACTAGGTTGTTTTTTTTCATTAATTTATGTATCTTTTCACACACTCAAGATTAAAAGCAAAGTGAACCTAGACCCTCATATTATCCTCATTAATCTTAAGTCTGATGCTCTACTGACCAAGCTATGAGACCGACAAGAAAAATTGTCATTTATAATAATAACTGATGTGCATCTGTTTATTTTTTTTTTGTATGTATTGTGTCATGCAGTGAAATGATTAGATTTTTTTTCAATTATTAACATTTTTATGTAGTCATTTTTTATGGAATAGCTATGCTGGTGCTAAAATATCAACTTAAATAGATTTATTAATGTATCAAACACAAATTTTTTTATCAGTGATTTTTTTTTTTTTTTTTTTTTTAAATCAGGATTGTTGAATTTAATGTCTTTATACCAATCAGATATAAAAGGAAGATGCTATTTTTAAAATTCTAAATTTTTTTTTAAAATGTTAAATTATTATCGCAAATTATTTATAGAATCATTTTTTTCTCTTTCCACCAGTTACATAAGTTGTTTCAGACAAGAATATTTAGATTGAAAAAAAGATTTTTAAAAAAAGGGAAATTTTTTTGGTGAGGTGGGGGGGGAATAAGTTCAATTTTAAATGGATTTTCTAGTTATAGAGTAGATAAAAAATATCTTAGAATTTAAATCTTATCTACTCACACATGTAATGCTTGAGAAGCATCACTGACATCCTTAAACTGGAGCCAGAGCAGTATTTGCTTGCAATGGACAAACATCTTATGAATGTAAACATTTGGGCCTGATGTTTGTTGCTGAATACTGTTAGCAACTATAGGACACTGAAAAAAAGAAATACAAGAATTAAAAAAAAAAAATCAAAAGAGTAACATTTAGAAAAACATGGATAAAAGTTTATTCTATGAATAAGATTTTGTTTCTCTTTTAAAAACAATTCTAATTATTTACATAAGCTTTTTTCTCTAAAATCTATAACTATCAAAAAAAAAATTAAAATAAAATTAATTTTCTCTCGCATTTTCTATCTTGTCAATAAACTATAGAAAAAAAATAGGTTGTTTTATGATTTGATGTTAAAAGCTAAATCTTGACAAATTTCTTTAGAAATAACTAGGTGGTAGAATTTAAAAATAAACAACTTCAATTTAAATTCAGATTCCTAATATTTTAATTATAGTTATTTTTATTTTTGAGATGAGGCATCGAAATTTAGGTATTGACTTTTTTTTTTTTTTTTTTTTTTAGAAACACCAAAAAAAAGCCAGAGGGACCAA